>JAOXYF010000012.1:6469326-6494323 GCA_028565775.1 Sternarchorhynchus goeldii
GGATGTGTGGTGTGACTTTTTCTTTTGGTGTTTTCTGCTGTTTGGGAGGGAAAGCTGGTGAACTGGATCATGTGACTATGAAAGCCCCTTTCTGTGTAAGATGTCATGCTGGGTGTTGTCTTGCAGCTTCTATACCCCTGCTCTGCATGCTTTGTTCATTTCAGGTTGAAGGCAGAACACTTCAGGTCAGCTTTTGTAACAAGTCCACTGAACACACATAATACAAAAACAGCACTTTTCCCACCTGAATTTCTAAGACGTTTGTAGAAAAATGCTATTCAAAAGGATTTCATTCAGGTGAGCGTGAAGGAGGAGCCATTACAGTGCACATCCCATTCCAATATGTTTACAGCATGAGAACGAGGGCAACAAACGGGTAATTCAATAAGTTGATTTATATCATCAGAATATTGTTTTTCTTTTCTTTCCTGTGCAGTCAAAGACACATATATCTGCAAGTCTGTCATGACAAACTTACTAAAACAATTTACCGAACAGATCAAAAAGAATCGAAACCAGAAGTAAAAAAAACCACTGATATGGCTATTCATGAATATGAATATTAATAGCTGTGTTTCTGACTTCAACAGATCAACAGGTTGCTTCAAGGCAGTCAGTTTTCTCTATTCAACAAACTGTTATTAAGTTAATAGTTATCCAGAAATATTAATTGGAAAAGTGACTGACAGGAATTCCACTCAAACTCTAATTAGTCCACAGGCTGCTGAGCTAAATATTTTTCATTAATTTTCATAAATTTTTCATTAGCTTGAAAAGCACTCTATTGTTATCTCCCATACCTCTTCTTATTCTTCTTCCACACTTTTTTCAATTAATACAGCTCGAACCGCTTAATGTACAGACTCAAACTGTGTTTTGAAGTTTAACTTGTCATAAATTAGATATTTTCTTCTCAACCCACACAAAATTACACCAAAATCAGCTTTAATGGGTCCTCTCTCTCAACATCTCTTCAGTTAGGCAATAAGTTAAATATGTCCCGAATTATGAGCGTTTGTTCAGAAGGTGCAAATCAGGTGCAAACAAGGCTTCTCCACTAAGAGCTACATAATATCAGAGTGACAGTTAATTTGACACCCCCCCCCCACATACATACATCTTTCTCTCTCTCACACACACACCACAGAGACACACACAAACAGACACATACCTAAGGAGGTGTTCACACACACACACACACACATATATACACACACACATACACACACCTGAGGCTCCCTAGCAACTGGCTGGGATACCATACCAATCACTTGGTAATACCATAGCAACCACCTAGCAAGACCATAGCAACTACTTGGTAACATCATAGCAACCACCTGGGAAACCATAGAAACCATGTAGCAAGACCATAGAAACAGCTTGGTAACACCATAGCATCCACACATGCACACTTCCAGCTCTTTTCTTGTAGTTCCTTCAGGAAACGCAAATCTAGTCTTTATTTGTTATGCTCATCAATAATCAATCACTAACAAAGTTGGTTTTACCTGTTTCATGGATTTCCTGTACATAAGTTATTTTTGGAGGGACCTAAGGATAGGAAACTTTGCAATAAAATCTATACAACATCAAAGTATTCTTCTATTTTGTTTCTACAATTATTCAAGTCCAACATTTAATTTCAATTAACTAGTCTATTATTTTAGTCGTACTGAACTGAGTGCTTCAAAAATATGTGCTACTCTTTCTTGTCTTGTAGCTGTCAGAGTGAGCCGGAGCTGGCGGCGCAGACTTCGGCTCCTGGAGACATGCTGAAGGGCTCCGGGATGGCCTCGACCCTTGCCTTAAAGGCCAAGGAGATTAGCCGCACTGTTAGAGCCATTCTAGAGGTGGACTGTAAGTCACTTTGTGATTCCAGTTTAAGCCACAGCATTATAATTCAACCAAAAGAATAAGAATCTGGCTACATTTTTCTGATGATTGAGAGTGGGATGTCCTACAAAACCTGACAGTCTCAAGGCCTTTAAGGCCATTAAGCAAAGCAAGGCTTTTTAAAATACAGCTGTTTTAAAATAACATTGTCAGTGTCAGTCATGTTTTAACACTCAATAACATTTTGAAATACAGTCAATTTAAGCACATGATGTACTCAGAATGATGCTATCATGAATAACACAGAGGAATTCCCACCCAGTCTATAATATTACCCTTTTTTGTTAGGTATTGGCTAAACTATGTTTAGTGATCAACTTGTGATTTTATATTATCCATAATTTTTTATCATTTCTGCTAATACCCATATTTCTACATAGAAAATACAAATACTCTTTATGAAATAAAACTTTAATAAAGAAAGCAACCACACATTTGCAAAATAAACTAGAGTAAATGCCTCCCCTGATAAATGTGGTGATGTGTTTTTCAGTAGTTTGTGTTTTGCCATGATATATTAGTATTCATATCTCGCCGGTATGGAATACTTATTGAAAGAAGGGAGCAACATATTGTCTGATGTTAACACAAGCACACACTTGTGTTTGTGTGGAGATATGATTTTAAGTGGCAGTCCAGTCTCTGAACACTTGTTGTGTAATTTTAAAGTGTGGTCAGTAAATACTTTTGTGTAAAACATTGCCAGCGATTTAAATGCTAGCATGTCAGTACAGTGCATGTAGGTCACATTTTCACTTGATTAATGTTGACACTGCAAATATATACTCATTTAAAACATAATCTAATGGTTTTGTATCTATAAGATTGTCTTGGTGTCTTGGCGGATAGGTTCAGGAGGTTTATTACTCTGAGATAGAAACTGTTCCTCAGTCTCACAGCGTGGGCATGGGGCACCTATGGAAGGTACCATCTGGAAGGCAGGAAAGGGTGAAAACGTGGTGGCAGGAGTGTGCAGGGTCATTGCAAATGGTGATGACTGTATGGAGACATTGGGAGCTGTAGGTTGCTCCAGAGGTCACGGCTGGTCTCCAGTGACTCTTTGGTCTGCAGCAGGACTTGTTTCTCTGCAGTAATGTAGCTGATGTACCATGTCGAAATGCAGTACATACGGATGTTCTCAACATTACAGCTTCAGAAGGTGACAAGCAGACCTTGCAGACCTTGTGGGGGTTTACTTTCTTTAACGATCTAAGAATCAGACCTTTTGTTATCAGTACTGTGGTACTGGCAGGCCATGGCACCAACATGTGGATGGTGAACATTCTTTATATCACAGCCATTCCCTGATTTATGAAGGAAAACATTCCTTGTAATCTGTGGCTCTGATCGTCCATGTTGTGTCACTCATATTTATACCCCAGTAAAACAATAGCTTATGACCGCTTAGCAGTTCCAAAAGGCTTGGTTGTAATTAAAAATGTAACATATGAAAGCAATCACATGTCAGATTTAGTTAGATTTTGGAGACATTTTTGAGAAAATATTTTTTAATTATTTAGCTCAGTAAAAGTTTTGTCAGCATTTCAGTGTATGATTATAAATAACAAAAGCATTTTTGCCAAGAGTGCCAATAATTTAGAAGCATATGGTACAGTATGGTATCAGTATCAACTTATCAGGCAAAAATAATCTTGTTTGGGTATGCACTTTGAAAAGAATTAGGTCACCCAATAAGAAAATGCAATCTAATGTGATTTACTGGTAAAATAAGCCCACAGGGTCTGATTCACCTCACTGCTGCAACCGTTGCCTAGATACAAAGCTGTGAAGAAACAACCTGTGAGGTTCTTCAAAAGCACCCTATGTCATTTAGCATGCTAGAGGATATCACCAAGCTACACGTTGACTGATAAATGAAGAAGACTTCTTACTAGTGCACAATAATCTAAAATCTTTGAAAATGTTAATTTCCTCAAACCTAGCAACTTATAACATTCTGCCTTACAGTAAACTGCTACTGTTGGTAGACATGAACAAAATACAGGAAGATATCTTTTTATTAGATTCAGTTATCACTAAAATTTTTAATGTTTATGTTCAGTGTAACCTTGATCTTAAGATGACAAAGAAAACAAATCATAGCCTATGTCTATATGAACGGTCTTTTCATTGAGCTATGATGCTGTCAGTAAGAGATGTTTCTTCGTCCTGAAAAATGTAAGTGGCAAACTGTGCTTGTCCATGCTTTGGTTCAGCAATTTGTTAGAAGGTAGAATTACTAGGACAAGAAAGTTCTTAAAGCTAATCTTGCCTACAAAGGGAGGTAGTTGTGTTTTAAAAATTCTGGGAGATTGAGTTTGTCTAAAATAAAATGTGTAAAAGAAGTGCATTGAACATATAACTGATTAACTCTGATGTAATTGTTTTTGGACGTATTTCTTTCTTTGTTTTCCCCAAAAGTATTTTTTTTCCTGTATAGATTATCATCTAGTGGTACTTTACTGTCAGTTTAATAACATCTGAAGCCCTTCTTATGCAAAATATACATGACCAGTTTAATGTCAAAGGAGGTGGGGGCAAAACATTATGAAGCAGAGATAGAGATGGGTGAGAGGATATAGACAGAGATACAGAGCAAGGACTGTGGAGAGGGGGGAATAAAAATAATCAGAGAGGAACCAAAAGACCAGGAGACAGAGAATGACGGGGAGGGGGAGGAGACAGAAAGAGAGCAAGACTCCAGGGAAGCATGGCTCACGCACTCCATAACACGTGACCTCTACACCAGTGATGCTCACGTTTCAGCTGAGTGCTGTCTTCTTTCTTTACGTTGCACATGGAGTGCCATTCTCTTCTTACCCACTGAAACCGAACAGGGCAGTCCTAGCCTGAGAGGCACATTGCATGGGTTTTCACGTGACAAGCTACAGGCTACCCAGTGACACTCAGTGATTCATCAGTATAGTTAATGAGTGAGACCCAAGTTCAGATCAATTCCTAACCAACTGCAATACTGAATATTGGCTCAGTCACTAAAGAAGCAAAGTAAAATGTTTTTTTGTAGTGTGATTTCGCATTTTTGGAATTTGTGCCAAAAAGACTGTCACTACGCAGCTCCTCTAGACTGCATAGCACTCTGGGCATATTTCCAAAGGAGAATGGACAAAATTATTGTGGAGAATGGTTTGAAAGTTATGGCCAATCCAAACACACTCTTATCTGAGAACATTTTAAGCCATCTTAAGCAAATTAATCCCTCTCTTCCAAGAAATCAACAATCCCCATTACAGTAAGAGTCACATCCCAGCTGGAATCCAACCAGTCACAACCCACACCCACTTCCCCAGTCCAAATCACCTGTTTACTGAATCATTACATACACCTGCGAATCATTTATCTTTTCTCCTATTTAAACCTCCATAGATGGCCAAGATCACTCTTTTGCATGGATGGGGCTTATGATTGTGCAGCATTAGGCTTTGAAATTAAACATGCTCTGGTTGCTTACTGATAGTACACCAGTTAGCATGCACGGGGATCTATGGAAGGTCAAAACCTTCCTTTGGTTTTAGGTGTCAGTTAATTGAATTTTAAAGAGGGTCTGTATGCTGTGTCTTAAGCCTTTGTTTAATTTTTATCCATAAGAACTTGTCAAATATCCTGTGTTTTGTACACTTGGTGAGATTACAGATTTGTTCTTTACAGTGTGTGTATTAACTGCTATACATTCACCACTCACTTTCCTATTGATCACGAACCCACTCACTGGTGACTAAGTGCACTGGTCTTGTGCAGTTTATATACCACATCACATGTGTTCAATATCCTGAATACAGATATCCTGCAAAACGGATATCCTGTTCTGTTTCTGATCACAGAATATATGGATATTATTTTGGCTGAGGGTGTAATGCTGTTTCTAGTGTTGTTGTTGGCATTGCTTTGAATTGAATATTGGGGACAGTGTTGCTTTAGTTTTTTCACAGGTCAATACCACTGCTGCATTGTGAAGGGTCTGCTGATCACCAAACATATCCAACCAACATCAGCCCTGTGGTCAGAAACTGACTATTGATGAGTTGTAGGATGACTAACACAAACTGTGCTTGGTAACAGATGGGCTATGGTCTCGAACTAAGCTTCTACAATGTTTTTTTTTTTTTTTCCAATGAGTAATGCTTCTAATAATGTGGGCAGTCAGTTGTGTTATTAGGTGTTGAACATCCTACTAGAAGGTGTCTCAGGGTCACTCCAGAAAGACTTTGCATGGGTTTAAAACCTAGTAGGACTGCCCCCATTAAAGTCATAATAACAAAGCCAAATGAAACTTCTCATTGTCTTCTGATTCAATGTTCACACCTTATCCTCTTACTAGCATTCCAAATGTGCCATGCTGTCCCTCAGAACCGTGTGTAAAGCAGTGTAGTATTTTGGATTCTGGGTCCTAAGTGTGAAATATAAATAACAGAAGAACGGTAGATGGAGCACTGTTCTATTGTAAAAATTAAATAATTAAATATACCATTTCAGCTTTGCAATGTTATGTTCAGCAAATCAAAAGTCAACAAGTGCAGGTTCATAAGTATTTTGTTTGCATGCTAAAGCCTTTTATATGTGCTTATTTGCTTTTAGCACCATAAACTGCTCTCAGGAAATGTTCCCAGTTGCAACCAACTGAGGATGTAGCGAGTCAGCAGTAATGTGGAATACTAACCTGCTTTTTTCAGCTAGAAAAAAAAGAACATGGAAGAAGGATGTTGTCTTCTTGTTATCTCTTTCCCCTCAGACTTACCATACGGCTGGGATGAAGCTTGTACTGAAGATGGAGCCAAAGATTACATAAAGTAAGTTTCTGGTATAGGAGATCAAATGGCTTTTAACATGTTCATTGTTTATTTAAATCTGTAATTAAAAATTAAAAATTTATTTTCTCAAAATAGCACAAAAAGAATGCCTTTTCTACCTTCTAAAAAGAACTACCTTGAACCCCATTAGATGCTTACCATTCAGTCTTCAGAATCTGACTAAATGATATAGGCCTCTCCTCCTCCTTGCTTAAGCAGGGAGTCTTATTTTCAGCCCAGAGTGCCTCACAGTGTCTTCAGTGGAGTGGTAACATTTCTGCAGACATTTGCAGTAGACCCAGACATTTACAACACTGACACCAGCTCCTACTGTCTATCTGCTCACAGAGTTTAAGCTTTTTCCTGCAAGAAATTCAAGGTATTCAAATCGAATATGAAGACCATAACAAAATGTAATATTACTTATTAGATAGTACTTTAAAAAATATTATGAAATAGTATTAAGCATAGCTAATGTAAACAAACATTTGCATTTTAACATTACATTTAATCAAGCCTTGGTTTTTCCAATGCATCTTAGAATAAGATTGATTCCTAACTACATGAGTATCACTTCTAACACTGCATGAAATAACCTGGACCTGTTTCATCAAAGCAACTTGGTGTTAAGATCATCATGAGAGCAACTGCTTTACTATATACTGATCATTCTGAAAAACCTCTTGGAAAACAGGCCACAAATATGTTGGTGAACAGTATATTTGTTTGATGTGACGTCTTTGTTCTGTTCAGTCCCGTGAGCAAGGCGTCAACATGGACTCATCCCGTGATCGACTCCCTTGGTCTTTTCGAACCAGAGGCAAACAACCAAACCCAGAACTCCCAGGAGTCCAGGGACTAGACCCAGCCTCACGGCGTTCACATGGTCCGGTCATGTTCCTTCAAGCTCTTTTTAAAGTGTGTTAGAAACTAAAGCTTTGTAGGTAGGAGAATTCCAGCACTGATTTATATTGCAACTTCACAAGGCAAACAGGTCTGTTATGAGTCTGTTATGAGAATGTAGAACATGAACATAAATGTATCACTAAACGAAACAAAGATTCATATTTGGACAGTGTTTAACATGGAAAGCAATCACACACACACACACACACACACACACACACACACACACCCCAAACCAGAAAGGTGGACTATATTAAGTTCTAATTTTGTATTTGTTTTTTAAACGCAAAGCCCTTTGAATTGTTTTTCAGTGAAGATGTCAAATAACATGAAAACAATATAATAGAGCCTTTATGTTCTGCCACTTATTCAGCATGTTGGCATTTAAAAGTATTGTTGCATGTACTGCATTTCACATTTTTCCCACTGTTGTGATTGCATTTCAGTTTGTCACAAATTCCTCTCCATAGTTTTAAGTTGTGTCCGGTTTGAAAGAGCAAGCGTCAAGGGGTAGCTCCAACCGCTACCCTCACCGCACCACTCCTGGTGTAAAATAATGCTTTAGACTTCGGATCAGAAAATAAACCAGGCTGACAGTGGATGATGTCTTGCAGGTTTTTCAGAGTGTCTGCTTTTAAAGAGACAACCTAACAACCCAAATTTTTGTCCCTAAGAATCTTTGACAATTCAATGTTTTTTTGTTTTTTTTAATGAATATTGAACAGATATAATACAGTTCACCCGATTGGAGAAGGTACCAGAAATTGAAGTTTAAGTGATCGTGAAATTTATGTTGATTTTAGGTTCATGTTTTCTCCATTTTGTTTCCTTTCCATTTCAGAAATCTCCCCCTTTGCTCCACTCTGTTTTCTCTTTTCATAGTATTTTCACCACAACAAATGGCCAGGGCTGGTAACCTTTTCCATTTTGCAAAGTCAAACAATGTCAAATCTTTTTGGAGTGAAATAGCATGTTCTCTTTTCTCATGACTTAAAAAGTGTTTTACAGGATAAAGTGCGTGAGGATCATGATGGACTTTAACTGACACAGTGACTTGTTTAAGACTTTGATCTGCAAATCAGCAACAACATGCACTGTTTGTTAAACTATTTTATGTTTCAGTCAGATCTGCTACAGTTAAGTATAATTTCCCAGTCTGATATGATGTTTTAATGTGGCATAATTGTACATTCATGGTTCATTCCTGTACACATTAACATTCACAACACAACAAAGCAGTTTAACTCTGTTCTAACCTTTTGTGAAGTTTATAACCAATGGGAGACATAGCACACATGTGGGTTTAGGTGTCTCCAGATCTGGTAGATGTGTCAATGTACCCCAAGCCTTATGTGCATATTTTCAGAAAATTATATGTGTTAGCCAGTTTTCTTTGCTATTTGCCGGTTTGCTTCAAGCTATTATTATAAGTCTGCAAATGTAGATTTGTACTGGAATGATATATTTAAACAATTTATTAGATTTCTCCATGTATTTTCTGGGAGGACTTCTTTTTTATTTTGCTGTGCTAATAATAAAGTTCAGATATCAATATATTATTTTCATTTTAATTTACTTCTTGTTAAAAGCATAATTTTCCCAATATTGGATCTATTTCAAGCCAACCATCTGTGATCTGAGTTGGTGAGCATTACACGACTCAACACAGTACATTTGGTGCCCAGGGTGAGGAGTATTGATTTTTTTTCTGCCCAAGAATTTGTTGTTAAACATGTCTGCCTCTAGGAATTTAACATTACATGAAACACATTCTAACACAACTATTCCTCTTCCACAGTACAGGTGGCCTGCTCACAAAAAAAGACTAATATAATAAAATACTCAACATTGGCATGCCTTATACAATATGTGGTGTCTGAAGGTTTTTTTTAGGTCTTTTATATAAATAATCTGTGATTTTGAAATGATTCACATAAAAGACAGCAATCTATATGTTATTAATCTGTAATAAACAGAATTGATCCAAATTACTATAAATGACTGAACTTCAGTGGTAAAAATATCATGTAGAATATGAAATGTAATTATCTTGCAGCAATTGTAATATTTAGTGTAGGGCATGTTGAATTTAAACTAAAGCATACTTCAACTTATCACCATTTTGTATTTAAAGATCTTTTTTTAAAAGAGACATCTAAACAACTCAACACAACAAGTTAAATTCTGCTAAGCTGTTTATGTTTTTCAGTTCATTTCTGAGCTACCATGTTTATTCAAATTAGAAACACTATAATAGGGATATATATCTATGCTTCCATTGTCCATGGATAGTTGCCAGATCCATCTAGAACTAGTAAATATGAAACCATCTAGTACTAGTAAATATGAGAAGTAGGCTATAACCTACATATGTCGTTTAAGGATGAGAGAGTGCTAACAGTGCACCAAAACATTTACTGGGCTAGGCACAGGGAAACCTAATATCTTTCATAGGCAGAGCAAACTGTAAGGGTGGAAATAGTAAGAAAAAACATGTAATTTAATTAAAACAGCTTTATTTAAGAATACTTGTCTTCGTGCTAGTTGTACAGTCAGAGAACACAGTACATAAAATAGACTAAGCAGTCTACAATCTGCTTCTAATTTGCCGGACACATGTTGCTACATGTGGCTCGTGTTCCAAATTAAAAGAGGTGTGGCCATGTATGGCCTACTTTTTGCTGGGGACATCAAATCTATTGCTTTAGCAACCGGTTGCCAAGGAAACTTAAAAAGAGGAAGAAAACTACGGGTCACAAGACTCGAAAATCTGTAGGGTAAGAAAGAAATCTGTCGCCAAGGGTCCAACTAATACAATGGTGAAAATCGCTAGCAGAGTAATAAGCCAGCAACAGTAGTCTACACAGTCTGGGAAAAAAAACCTCACACTGACGCTAATTTTCACGCCTGCGCAGAAACCTTGGTTGGTGCATGGGTTTCAACGTGACCGTTGAGAGGCTGTCGCTTCTGTTTGCTTGATGCAATTGGACAAAACTAGGTCAAGCCGGTGTGTTCACGTGACCTACTGTTCCCACCGCCCACTTAGTGAGTGTGCAAAGGCAACATGATAAACGGGCACTTTGATGACTGAGCTACTCGTTGCGTTTCGAAAAAAAGAAAGGAAAAGCCCATTTAAACATCTGAAAGATGCGTGAAACATGTAGTAGCTTGCATTATAGAATTTTGTGTTATATAACACATTATTATATATTACTGAAATTATTTGGGTAATCATTTTTGTAATCACGCTCAGTTATTTAGAAAGAAACTCTGCATGTTGGTTGTTGCAACACTTTATCTTATGTTAATCTTGGTTGAAGTTGTTTGTTCCTCTACCTGCATGAGCGTGTAACTGCCCCCAGCGACGTGAGCTAGTTTTTATACGTTGCTAACATTTAGATATAGCTTACGTCAATCACAACAAATGAAATTGAACGCAAACAGCACAGTTCGATGAATCAAGTAATTTGTTATCACATTTGGTTCTGATTTGGCAGTTCATCAGTTTGATACATCTTAAAAAGTCGGTCCAGCGTGTCCACCCTCTAGAGGTTTGACGTCACATGCTTCAGTCTTCACACATGGAACTGATCATTTCAATCCAGTCTGCAGGCGGACGCACATGTTTAGTTAAGGAGGCTGTGGTCGGTGGTACACAGAGAAGTCTATTTCGCATATATTATTTGACAACAGACTTGCCTGCTGACATTAAATTGCGCCGAACTAACGCGTTTGTTCTTAACGTTTTGCTTGCACGGAAAATCGACGGAGATGTCCAGACCTCTCGCAATGAACCCAACTTTTCTACCCCCTCAAACTCACGGCGTTCTGAAATCGCTGCTGGAAAATCCAATGAAACTGCCATTGCACCACGAAGAAGGTAAAATAAAGTCTTTGTTGAACTCATATCATACAGTCTAGAAATATATTTCATCATGTGGAACGTTAGACTGTCAACTGTCAAGCTGTCGCGCATTTATTTACAAAACACTCGCTAGCAATGAAAAATTATCATTTTGAATTTTATGTTAAGTGCTTTAAACCTACGTAGATTTTTTAGCTTGGCTAATACAAGACATGCATTTTAAAGTACTTCTGCCTACATTGTTGGTTGTTTCGCTGCCAGTCCGTATGAAATGAACTTTATTACACCTCTGGATCCACCAAGAATTACGTACCATCATCATAAACCCGATAAGTCGTTAAAAGTATTAGTCACATAAAATGTTAAAAGTATTATATATACATAAAATAATGTAGAAAAATATGATAGGACTTAACACAACATAACCGCATATATGTGTATATATATAAATAAAGAAATAAAGAAAATGTGGAGCTACAAAATTATTCTTAAGTGGGAGGAAAATGAACATAAATTATTCCTTTTTTCCAGTTTTTGGCAACGAGAGAGAGAAGGAGAAAAAGTTGGATGAAGACAGGAATGTGCCACAGTCTGCTTTCCTGGGTCCTATCCTCTGGGATAAAACGTTGCCTTATGATGGGAATAATTTCCAGTTGGAGTACATGGACCTTGAAGAGTTCCTCTCCGAAAATGGCATACCATCCAGTCCGTCCCAGCATGACAGAGGCCACGGTCAGCAGCAGCACCACCAGCAGGCCCCAGTGTCAGTCATGGATCTCAGTAACTCAGCTGTCACCTCCATCCATACTGGCATGGTCCCTCAGAGCTGTCTCCAGAGCTCCAGCAGACCGGGTAACGCAGCACCAATAACGCACAGAAGGAAAAAAAACTGGGTAGCTGGTATAGGCCTTGTCTTCTGGGTTTGTTTGACATTTAGATTTGGAAAAGAATGTTTCATTGACCACACGTCTGTACAAGAGACAACAGGCAGCAGTGGAGGTGTTTTCTAATTTGTAGACAGTCTAATGCCCTGTTGTAGAGATTTCTTCCAAAGCACTGTTTACATAATCTCTTAACTCTTGCGATTTGTGTCTTGGCTGAGAGCAGAATGATTTTTAACGCTGTAATTTAGACTGAAGTTTTCATAAAGAAGAAGAAACAGAAATGAAAATAGAACCTGTGATTATGTTGTAATGAGTTGATTGCGAAAAAAAGTCATTCCAAAATAAAATGTACTTCAAATACTAGATAAAATGCAATGTAATTACTGTAGTGTATGCGTCCGCCTCTATTCAATCGATACTTCTGATATTGGATTCAATAATAAATTGACGTCTCGTGATGCTAAACATTTTCCATAGACCCTATGGTCGTGGCTGAATTTGCAACAAATCAAAGCAGGCAGTCTGTTTCCGTGTCGAGTGCGCGTACTGGTCACGTTTGGCTAACGAGGTGAGCCTAGAGCCTCTCCCGCGCGTGTACAGTCACATTGACTGTGGCGTGCAACCTGCTGAACTAAAACTTCTTCTGCCACGCCAGCGAAAAAGAGACGGCTATCCTCCCAACTCATTTATGAGTATAAACATATAACACTATTTTATTTATGTGAGACTACCCGAAGCACGATTGTCCAGCAAGACACTTTTTTTTAACAACCAGTTAGACTGTCTGACATGGATTTGGCGCTTAGTTTGGGCATTTTTTATAATGGAAGGTGCGTACTTATTTAGTAATGATTTGTAGCGATGTGGGAGTAAATAAAATTTATGAGTTATGCATAAATCATTAAAATATTTACCGAAGAAAAGTTGTGTTAGATGAGTGATAGATTTGTTTGAAACAACTACGCGTTCCTTAAATATCTGGAATATTTAAGAAACACCGTTTAAATTTCCCGGAACCAAGCACATTTAACTAACTTCTGATACATACTTCTGATAACGTCTCTCCTGATACATTCCGAAATGTAAAAAATGGAAGATTTTGTAGAGTTGATCAGTCTCTAACGATTGGCGCATGGACTGCTTATTTAAGCTTTAGTTGTGTTTTCTGTTTGTTGTGTTACCCTTTAACAACCGAGCAAACGCAAGTTAGCGTCATCAATGACTTGTGCGCCACTTGGTGGATTGGCATAAATACTACATCTTAATCTTAATATATTGTTAAATTGCAATGGCATTTATGATGCTACTGATTTAGACATATACTTTTTCTGATCTTTTGATTATTACATTTCATACACAGTGCTTCCTTCATCACGCAACACTCCCAGTCCACTTGACCCAGAGTCCATCCAAGTGCCAGTGAGATATGAGCCTGACCCATCAGATCTGGCTCTGTCCAGTCTGCCTGGCCAGGAGACATTTGACCCTCGCAAGCACAAGTTCTCAGAGGAAGAGCTTAAGCCTCAACCTATGATCAAGAAGGCACGCAAAATCTTCATTTCTGAAGACATGAAGGTAACGAGCCAATTAGCTGCTCACTTAGCCTTTGTTTTAAAATATATACCTGTGTGTGTGTGTGTGTGTGTGTGTATATATATATATATATATGTATGTATATGTATGTAATATATATATACATACATACACACACACCTGTTTGAACATGTTTGTACACACACACACAGGCTGGTTGGTGTTTGTGTGAGAGAGGGTGAAAATCCTCTTTCCTTACAGACACCATTGCATTTGCATTATGGCTGCTTGCATGTTTTTGCCACTGGCCTGTGAGTTTCAGCCCAGAGGCTTGAGTCCTCCAGTCCTCGGTTCCTTCACCCTCGGGTGACCATGCCCGTGTGATCCTGCTTGCCCTGCTATCATGCTACTTCTGCCAGGCTTGGGATTAAAGGATTTGCCTTTTTAATTTGTTCAAATAAAAGTGGATCCATGCAAGGATTTGCAGAGCAGTAAGTTGCCCAAAGTTGATTCCACATACCTTCATGAGAGAACCTGTCACTGCATTGACGGATAATTCTCTAATGCTCATCTTAAACTAACAACATGGCACTTGACAGCAGGTGAATACTGTTGTTTGTTTTGGAATCAACCACTTTAGAATTACTTTTATTAATGTATTAACTTGTACCCAAAGACATGCATGCATCTGGCAAAGGATTCAAAGTATTCCCACAGCGAAACTGAGAAATTGTTTAGATAAGAGAGCAAGTCATGATTCAGTACATAGTAACAAATACTACGTGGATTAAGAGCATTAATTGCATTTAGCAAATTTATTTAATAGCAATTAGTCACATAAAAAAAAAAAACCTTGGCTCCGAAGCCAAGAGTACGTCACTGAATGCATTAACGGTTAAGCTTTTAAGTAAGTCTTTTAACTATATTTTTAATTTGGCTACAACAGAGATGATTATTTTAAAGATTTTCTTACAATATGAACATCGGAATGTGACCGTACACTGATGTGTAGTAGTAGGCCAGATGTTTCCTGGGGGCAGAAACCAAGCATGTATTACATAAGACTATTATAATCTGTTCAGTTCTTAAATGCGTAACATAACCATGAAATAAGTAAGACGTTTATATTGTTGACGCCAAATTGTCAGTCATTTCATTTGCCTGAGCTTGTCCAATATTGCTTCCTGTGTTCATTGGCGTAAGCAAGGGGAGTTTGACAGTGTGTTTCTTTAAACGAGTGACTGTTTGCGTGTAGAACTGCTTGCCCAAGTTTAAGGGAAGTGGCATCTCCATTAACACTCCCCACCTGCTCACAGCCAGTGACCAGGTCACTGTGTCATTTTGTACAAATGCCTGTTTCATCCCTCTCTCTCTCTTCTTGGTTATTCCACCCATTTTGAGCAGGATGAGAAATACTGGACCAGACGTAAAAAGAACAACCTGGCAGCCAAGAGGTCGCGTGACGCACGGCGCCTCAAAGAGAACCAGATCGCCATCCGGGCCGGCTTCCTCGAAAAAGAAAATACGGCTCTCCGACAGGAAGTGGCTGACCTGAGGAAAGAGCTGGGGCGCTGCAAAAATATTCTAGCAAAGTATGAAATGCAGTGTGGTCCCATGTGAAACCGTGGCCCCTGGAGGCCTCGCTGCAGTTTGTAGAACCGTGTAAAGGGTAAAGGTCAGCCAGTCGGCACCTGCTTCTGCCAACCTTCACCTCAGTCTGTTCTTGGCACTTTAGAAGGCAAAAGACACTCCATGTATATTCATGTGTGTTTTCATATTTGGTCCATTTTGGTTTTTTACGAACACTTTTTGTCTGTACTCTCTTCTTTGATGCAACCAAGAAAGCTAGAACCACTTCTTATTTCTGAATTGTACATATTACTTGGATTAAGGCGTTCAGTAGCATTTCATTTAAAAAGAAAAAAAAAAAAAAAAAGCTCCTTGTCTGTCTTAATGCTACATTGTTAAAGTTCTTTCTGCAGAATTTGCAGACTCAGTGCATCCAGTGTAGTGACTCAGTCCTCCTACATTATCCCCAGTGGGCACTGCATGTGTTGTACATGCAGAGTTTCAATGTATAGTGCTCAGACTAGCGCTAAATGTCTCCTTAAAGGCTTGTTGTTCCCACAGATGGAATATGGCTTAATATATTAGAAGGGTTAACTGGGGGCGGGGGGGGGGCTAACTGTTTTACAGTAATATATAGGACCATTCCTGTACATGTCTGATGAGCAGAGTTTCTTTAATTAATTTTCAGTTCATAGGTTTATAAGCCAATGCTGACTTCAGGAATTTATATGTCAGCATTAGGATAAGTCTTTTTTTTTTTTTGTGTCAGCATTTTTGCATCAGCATTAGGATACATGTTTTTTTATGTACAGCCTCCTGGACAGAATGTTTTTCATATAACCTGAATAATTTTGTTCTTATTGTATATCTTTGGCTAATCTTCACAATTACTTCTGTAAGACTCTAATCGATCTAGAGTGTTTTCTGATATGTCAAGGTGGATTATTATACTAAATCTGTGGCCACAATTCCATTGCTTTTTATGTCGAATGTAACATATGGTGTTATGACAGTAAATATGGTCATACAGAGTTTAGAATGTTTTGTTGAGATTTTGATCAGTGGAAAGTTACATAGAATGAGCTTTTTATTAATGAATGGCCATTTATTAATGAATTGCGGTTTTGGAAACATGATTTTAAAAAAGCTTTGTATTTGACCAAAATATCTCCCGTTAGCACCATCATTCTCAGTCTAGAAGGCAATCCTAGAATCAGTGAAAATACTGAGCCACACCCTCCACCCACTGGTAAGTTTGGATGGGCAAGAAAATCATGTGTGTGTGGTGTGTATACATACATGTACATATATACGCATGTGTATTTCTTTCTTCTCCCCCCCCCCCCCCCACATTTTTGTTCTCTCTCTCTCTGTCTCTCTCTCTTGTATATACGTATGTATGTATCTATCTCTACATTGAGTGTTTATATATTTATTAAGTAAATATGATATAAATACATATATGTATTAATATATGTATTTATACATATAAGTGTGTGTGTGTGTGTGTGTGTGTGTGTGTACATGTATGTAATTTTTTTTTCTGATGTTTGAATTGAACAGACGAAACAAAACATTAAAAACTCAAATGTAATGCTCTAGATTGCTGGGATTTTGCATGGGCATTATTAAAGTATAATCCATTATTAAAGTATAATCCATTATTAAAGTATAATCCAAAATATTAACATAATTAAGGCTCTATATTATATTAATGTTGTCACCCAGTAATACACTGAAACTGTTATAACCTTTCATATGTCACTAAAATCAGCATAAATCAGGTTTTCTTCTTTTTCCCTCTCCTGTCCATACTTGTGTTCGAATCAAAGAGCCCCTTTTTTCTTGCCTGGTAAAATATTTGAATCCTTTTGAAAGATGGTATTATGTGTTTGCCATACTTGCTGAACATAGTAAACATTGATTATGAAAATCTGATATATATCATTTATTCTTTTCTACATTACTGCATGTTTAATTTAGTAGAAGCCTCCGATTATTTATTGTCTTTTTAAAATATTTTTTCTGTTTTTTCTTATTTTTCTTATTTTAATTTCTCCTGGCCAAAATAAATGGTTTAAAATTATTCCTGGTCATATTTTTATTAACCGTAATGAGAGGAAACACCAAGCAGTCAGATTTTATTTAAGCACTCAGGTTTTTAAAGGATTTAATACACCATAATGGGTGTTCCAACTTTAAATATTTCTACATGAGTTTGATATGTTATTCAGGGATCTTGCCTTTTATTTTAGGCTATTTGGTTTTACTAAGTTTTTATAATGCACATCTCTGTTTGGACACCTCATTACAGTTTTGAATGAGTCTTAAGAAAAGGAGCTGAAGAACAGTGAACAGTTCACTGTCTGGATTTGGTGTTTGACTTTCAGATGCCACTAGAGAGCATCCTTTCAACAAAACCAAACTTTTCTTTATCACAAATAAGGGAGATTTAAAACATCTCTTATCTTCCTGCCGTCTTTCTCTCCCTCCCTGTCATCAGCATTAGCATTAGCACTAGCCAGTCACCTCATTAGCATTACCATTAGCACTGGCTAATCACCTCATCACCCTTATCAACAGGTTACTTCTACATTCAGATAACTGTGCACTGTGAGGAGGTTATTGTAAAATGCTTAATCTTGCAGTTTGATGATTATAAATATGCTAGGATGGTGATTAATGTTATTAGACAAAGCAGTTGTATATGTCTACAGACTTTTTTGGTTTGGTTTTTTTTTTGTTTTTTTTACTGGGGGAAAAAAAACCCTGACATTTTCACTTTATATTTCCTGTCTGTAGACTTTTAGTTGCCTAAAGTAATTTTATACTTCACCAGCACTTTTTACACTTATTTCCCTCCCTCACCCTCTCTCTCCATCTCCCCAGCCCTCTGTCCTCCCACATCTCTGTCCGTGCTGTGTTGTGTAGTCTGGAACAGTGTTTATTCCATGTTACAGCGAAGTGTGTTGTCAGCAGCCGTCCTGCATGTTTCTCTGTGTGACCCGCCTCTGGGCGTGGCCTGGCGACCTCTAACCCAACACAAATGCGGATAACTTCCTGTAGGGATTTCTATAGTGTTCATCAGATAGATGTGGGGTTATATAAACCCATTTGTAAATGCAGAGGGAGCAGATTGGGATGTGCTGTTAATCCCTGGCCTGTGTCAGCCGGGTCACAGGCCCTCTGAGGTGCATAACAGCCACAGAGGCTCGGGCTGCCCCTGCTCCAGCCTCTGACCTGACCCTGACTGCACTCATTCCACAGAAGCAGAGACACTTCTTAACCTTGTTAGTTACTGGGCTTGTTAATTAGGTGTTTTTATTTTAACATGACTTTTATTGTATGAATCTGATGGTCTTTGATACCCCGGCCAAATGTCTTTCTTCGTGTTGTTTACATAACACAAAAAAGGAAAAAAATAAAGACCAAAGGTTTCAAAAAGACTCCTCTTTCAAAGCTGTGCTCCAACTCAGGAGATCTTTATTTGGGCTCTATTTGTATGTTGAAAAAAGTGACAGTATTCATTCCATTCATCAGTGCCCATTTATCCATGTTCTAAATTGCTTAATCCAGTTCAGGGTTATGAGGAGTTGGAGCCTGTCCTCACAGCACAGGGCACAAGGTGAAAACATAGCCAGGACTGGGCACCAGTCCATCGAAGGGAACACACATACACACAAACACACACAAGTTCATTCACATCAGGCCAGTTTAAAGATGCCAATCCACCTAACAGGCACACCTTTGGAATGTGGGAGGAAACCAGAGAAGCCAGAGGAAACCCACGCGGGCACATGGAGAATATGCACACTCCACACAGGCAGCGGCAGGACCAGGAACCTGGCTCAGTCTAGCTGAGAGGCAGCAGTGCTAACCACAGCTATTATTTTACAAGACTGTAATTACATTTATTTATGTGTATAACATTTGTAGATTAAATATTTTACATGTAATTTAGTTTATATATAAACCCAGTCTCTGGTTAGGTAGTTGTTAAAGCAGAATTCAGAGGTTAGGAAATTCTAAAGATGATCAAACTGCAGGCTTGCAGAAGTGCTAATAGTTTCCTTACCACCTAGAATACATTAGAGCGAGGAGGCCACAGTGGAAACCAGGGGAGCCTTTGAGACACTGGCGTTTTTCTTTATGAGTCTCATAATGTGGATGGAGTGCTTTAAGGGTGCAGGATTCATGGAGTGGCAGGTTCAGTGTAACAGTATTTTATACTGCTTACTTAAGGAAGCAGTGGTATATTCATAGACTACTCTTTACACAATATTCAGTGCCATTTCTGTAGAAAGAGTCAGAACATAATTAAAAAGAGAGATTTTAAAAAACAGTGTTGAGCATTATAATCCATGCAGTGTGGAAACATGCAAGCATGCATATTTATCAAATATCCTGATTTGTATAAGTTAAACATGTTGGCATTTAGACAGTATTACTGAGTTACTGAGTGAGTCTTAAGCCACTTGACCTCTTCTGACTTTTTCTGGGAAAGTCATGAATCACTCGAGTGTTGAAGTCCAGATGCTGTGCTCAGTAATGCTTTATGTGACCTGGATTATAGGAGACCCGGTGTCCTAGAAAGAAAAAAAAAAGGAACATTTGAAATTTTGTAGGGAAATATGATGCTATTTCAGATGATGGCCAGCTTACAGTCTGTGTGATGAGAACTGAAGGACTATGGTGGAGTTATGTAACTAGCTGATGGTGACAATCGCGGCTGAATGCAGAGGTTTCGGTGTGAAGGCTCAATCATGTGTAACACAGGCACAAAACTGTCTTTCTTAACTCGGGAGTGGTTTTGCATGGCTGGTTTCACTGGCAGCACTAACTCACTTTCTTTGTACTGTAGACGACACTTTTAATTGAAAACAAGTTGCATTGTGAATGCGCACCTTTTTTTTTTAAGTGCTACAGTGATCGTACTTTTTAAAATTAGTATTTTGTATAAAGTCCATAAAAAAATTCACATTTATGGAAAGTGCCAGCCAATAATAGCAATCTTAGGCAAGGTCATATAATCATACAGCAAATGTTTATTACAAAATCATCTTAGGCTTAGGTCATATAGTTCATTACTTTAAAATCTAGTCAAGATGGTGAGAAAAAAATAAGTAAAACGCATAATCTATATTGTTACGTTAGAACAATACTCACTAGAAGCTGCAGCATTTGAAATATTGCACTTTACTGCAGAGTTTTTCCAAACTCTCACAAACAAAGACAAAGAACTGATTGGTTTTACGTTCACCCAAACACACCTTACTAACTCAGGAAGGGCTTAATCATTCACTGATGAGCTGGATCAGGTGTAACAGAGCAGGACAAACCTACAACTGTGTAGAGCAGTGGGGATCCAGAACTCCAGTTGGAAATTCTGCTGTACAGTACACTCTCAGATGTAAATAATGATTGTACTGAATGAATACTCATTCATTAATATGTCCATTCGTTCACTCAGTCCATCTGGGCCAGGGAAGTGGGCCAGGGGGGGTGTTTAGCCAACAACTTCTTTCATTGTATGGGATTTCATGGAGTGTGTTTTGAACATGATATTTTTAAGACAGATTATTCATTTTAAATGGGTGTATAAGTAATATTGCTTAGGAATTAAGAGACACTCTAAGCATTTGTGAGTGAAAACCTGGGGGGAAAATCTATGAGACATAACAAAAACAATCAAATAATAAAAGTTACTTTTAAAAAAAAGCCTAGTGTTTATAACTTGCCTCAACCAGTAGGTAAATTGAAGGGTAAATTGTTGTTATATGAAAATATGATTTACTAAAAGTTTAAATGAATATATCAGTATGATAGTTGTAAAAAAATAAGTTTTAAGTTTCATGAGTACTGAACTTGGAACTGAGGCAGCAGTGATGTAAACATGATGGAGCTGCAGATAATCTCTGCCTCTAAATGTTCTCTTCATCAACAATGTCAGGCCAATGCAAGACCTCACGTCATCGAGTTCAACAAACTGCTTCTGATTTTGTCTATATTGTTATTAAAGAACTTCACTTAGCATTATTCACACACTAGATAGACAATATAGGTATGTACAAAATAACTAGTGAAATATAGACAGTCACGTCAGAGGTTATTTGGATGAAACATTCATTCAAGGTCTTGGCAGGAACTGACCATGACTTACCGTTGCAACATGGTCCAAATTGGCTTTAGTTGAAAAACAGTTCAGACAAAGCCAAAAAAAAACAAACAAAAAACCCCCCAAAAGAATCCAAGAAATTTGATATCAGCAGAGGTTCATCTTACCCACAAAACACACTGGCCTCTTACACCAGTGTACTTTTTTTCTCCTGTAAGACAGGAGTACGCGGCACACAGACTGCGGCTGCTGTGTGGTGCAGCTCTCCCTCACCAGTTGTTGCTGTGCAGTTCTGCGCGAGCACCAAGCGGACTGGAGACTGCTGCCCAGGCCCTGGGGCGGACTCTGGGGCATATTCCTTGCTGGGGTCCTTGCCACGGCAATCATACAGGATGCAGGAGATGAGGAAGACCAAAAGCAAGATCACGTAGCTTGCAATGAGGATGATGAGGTTCAGGGTGACCGGGTCAATCTCCAGGTAAAACTCCATGAGACCCATGGCAGTGCTTCATCTCTGGCACAACGCTGGGAGAGGAATGCCACCACCATGGGCTCTCGCCTGCTCTACAACTGGCTGGTTATCAGTGTAGTGTCCCAGAGGGTGACAGAAGGGCCCTCGGCACAGAGTGGATATGTAGCTTTGCAGTTCAAAGACTTTAATCCCTCCTACTACTCCTCCAGCCTCCAGAATTCTCGTAGCAAATTATTCAAAGCTGCTCATTTTAATAACTTAAGCTACCATTTTAATTTTTAAACTGTGCATTGTAGGTTGAATATTGGCAAATTACATGCAGAAGTAACAATGGATAGAACAAAAACTATATCATGTCTTTCTGTCACTGGACAAAGATCTTAGGAATTTTAGTGATTACTGTGCATTAAATGACTTATTAGTTACATCATTGGTAATAATTGGTGATATAGCATAAAAAGAATTTGTGATGCTCATTTGAATATCTTGAGATAAGATTGTAAGAGTGTACATTTTTTAAAACAGGTTTATGAAATAGTCAGTACATATGGATTATATACAACTGTATTTTACAATAAAAATTAACTTAATTTACCAAGCACAGCGTTTAGAAATTATGTTGTGACAGGAACAATTTACAAATGTCACTGATTAAATGTCAATTTAACAGTATATGCCAAAGGAAATGATCCATCAGGGAAGCATGCATTCTGTTCTGAGGTCCACTTACAGGCAGTAACAGTATTTGTTCAAGACTGTTCAAGTGAGACTGATCATGATATTTAGAGTCAGTTCATTTAAAAGGAAATATATGAGAAAGCAAAGTGATTTCCTTTATCAGGATTTGTGGCTTCTGTTTGATAGTATTTAATTTATTTTACATTAGAGAGTCATTTCGAACTGAATCTTCTCACACACTACTTGCCCAGTTGTATCATTTTATCATGTGCAATAATAAGCATCCAGATTAAATGTTCCAGGCTATATATGGATGTCAGAAAGTGGGTCATGATGTCATAGGTGGCATCTGTTTAGCGTGTCTGCTTGATCTCATCTGCTGGTTTGATACTCTGATACACTGTCAGTAGAAAACAATGTTACAGAACCATTTATAACAACCCACTAAACAAAGTCTGCAAATGGCATCTTGATATACTTCCGTCTAAAACTATTGTTTGGCTGTATTACGAACAACGATGCTCTACCTCACTCAGTTATGCTTTACCAGTCTAGACTTGATGTATTTATTTAAATATATAACATATATTTATTATATGTTTTGAGAGATGTGTTTGAATTTAAAATGAATACAGCAGTGATTTAAGTGAATTATTTAAATGGATTTATGCTTTGAAATGAATGACTGAAATGACTGTTGCTGCTTTCAAATGAATTAGCTGATTGCCCAGTGCTAAATAAAACTTCGAATCCTAAGTATGAATATTAAATTTAGTTACATATGAAAATTACATTTAGGATTTTTACGTAGCATTGCCTTATATATTCATTTAAAATTATACATTATATAGCTCACTTGGATGAACAATACACTCAGGAAAAACACTGAAAGCATAAATAATTTTATAAAGACATTGTTTTCATGTTGTGGAATAATTTCACAGCATGCAATAAAAAATACGACAATGCAGTTTAGTATAATTATATAATAATTTCCCAGTACTGAATAAATATCATTTAAATACAACACATACAATTGGTAACATTGCCTATAAAATGTATATCACAGCCAGCTGAAATTAGTTACATATATCACAGCCAGCTGAAATGCCCATGTTACAACAATGATTATTGTCTACAATAATGTTAGAGATCCACACAATATATATAAATATGTTACAAAACATAAAACTCTCCAGCTGTGCATTTGTTCATATATATATATATATATATATAGAATTTCTGGGTCAATTCTCAGACAGCGTAGAAGTATTTTTCACCTAATAATTTGCTATTCTACCTATTTGCTCTCTTACTCTCTTACAGAGGCTTAAAGGATTGCAATGGGGTCACTTTGCCTACCTAGTAATGTTATTTTTCTAAAAACATTTGATCATTGTGGCCAGAAAAGCATGCAAACAAAATACCCCATCCAAACTCTAATGTGCATGTATGCATTATGTAGCATTGTAATTTTAATCCATTTTGGCTACAGCTGTCTCTCCAACTGTCCACTGGGGTTTGTCAAGCGCCTGTGCAGTTCTCTGTGCGCCTTGCCTGAGTTTCCAGCAGATCGTGATGAAGCTGAGGAGCAGGACGCTGCTGGAGAAAGGCACCAGCCCCAGGGTGGAGATGGTGGAACCATGGAGACTGAAGGCGTAGGCCTCAGCCATAACCACAATGCCATTCATTCCGAAAGGAAAAGCACCACAGGCGTCCTCTGAGCCTCCAGTGCCCACAGCCAGCTTCAGGCGCTTGAATTAGATGGAGGCTGTCAACACATCATGGCCAACAATCATGTTTCTGTCTGTATCCTCAAAGAACTGAAAGGTTCCTGAAAGGTTTTTTTGTGTGTTTACAGAGTGTTGTGAGGATACTTGCACAACGTTGGTTTCTTTACTTTATGGCCTTTTCTTTGCTCTTCAGTTCTTCTTTTCTTGCCTTATCAGTAGTTAATATAGACAATGTTACTGTACAAGCAATTAATTAATTATTAATTAAGTATTAATTAATCATTAATATTCATACACTGGATAGCTCATCAATTCATTAACAAAAATCCCACCCATTTTAATATAATATTATAGATAAACGAATTAGTGAGTTAAATGGAGGCTAGCTGAACTATTACAATCATATTGTTTATCACATTGTGCCCACTTGCTATTTTATATTTATTTAGGTTTATTTAGGTTGAAAAAAAATTATTTTTTTCAGCACTATATCACCTGGAAGTGTGTGTGTGTGTGTGCGTGTGTGTGCGTTTATTGATATATA
>JAOXYF010000012.1:6495453-6506088 GCA_028565775.1 Sternarchorhynchus goeldii
AGTGAAGTGTGCCCTACAGGAGTGAAGTGTGCCCTACAGGAGTGAAGTGTGCCCTACAGGAGTGAAGTGTGCCCTACAGGAGTGAAGTGTGCCCTACTGAAATGTGGTGCTTCAAGTTCCTGGCATCCTGCCAAACAGCAGCATTTCTGAGAAGTGATGTAAATGAACAAAAGTAAGATGGTTAGATCTCATGCCGTCCGATACCTCAGTTTGTCATTCTTTGAATGCGATTCGGGATGAGTTGGCACATAGTGCCACAGGTATTCGGGATGAGTTGGCACACAGTGCCACAGGTATTCGGGATGAGTTGGCACATAGTGCCACAGCTATTCGGGATGAGTTGGCACACAGTGCCACAGGTTTTCAACATTTTCCTCCTCCACATCTCAGCAGGAGTGAATGTAAAATGGCACTGCGGGGAGTTCTTTTGTTATGCCAAACACCACACTGAACAGTAAAGGCTATGAAATGCCAGTGTGCCTGAAACTGTCATTTTGGCAAGGCCTCTGTGGAGCATGAATATCGGGCCATTTATTATTTATTTCAAGGCATCGACAGCCATTGTGACATTACAGCCAGGTCCATCTCCCACCTGCTGTGGACAAGAGAGGGCTTATGACCCAAGTGCTTAGGAGGAAAAATAAAAACCATTCTCCTCAGAATTCAGTTTCACAGTGATGATCCACCTCACACAGTGTAGGAGAGGAGGTTAGTGGGCCGTATTCCACTTGTTATTTAAAATGAGGGCACACGTTGGGGTCTGTTTATTTTTATATTTTGTTGTTGCTTTATTTGTGTTCAGGTCATGTTTACGGGGTACTTCACATCAGTGTCCTGAAGAAAAGGTGAAACCTAAAAGAAATGGACACCATATAAACAGCGGTGATACTGCACCAGCGCAGTGCTGCAGGTTATTGCACTTGGTCAACCCTGTTGCCATGGTAGCTTGCTTATTGCTGCTTTAAGGCTTGGGGCTTTTGACTAGAGGTTCTTTAGGAAAAGACTGGCTTGTTGTGAGGTGGTAGGCATGAAAACCTGTCTTTCCAGTCTAGTCTGTAGGAACTTCCATCTATGCTTTGGGCACTGCATGCTCATTTGTTTGGAAACAGAATTTTGGAAAGTACAGCCTTATTTACTTATTTAGTGAATGTTTAAAGAGGGCTTTTGTTGTTACTCATCAGTGTACAACTACACCATCAATGCAAGGATAAGTGTGATTTCTCATGTGAAATATAACGTGACTGTCAACCACTAATAAATTCTAGCTTCAAATAAATTCTTGTTTAAATTTTGACAGGACAGTTAATATAACCGTACCTCTAGACCCATCATCACTAAGATTTTTTTTTAGTGGAGATGAGTGAACTGATTGATGAAGAAAAGCCAATCTGCGAGAGTTTGGGAAACTTTACTCTCTCTGAGGTACAATTATCAATTCACCTGATTCTTCTCCACTTTTTTTCCACTCTTTTTTTTTTTTTGGTCTCACAGCTTGATCATTTGTCAGGGAACTTGTGCTCCGTTAGCTCGCTAGTAGAGGCTACTCACTGGATCTGCTACCCCTGACCCTGACTGTGCTCCTCCTGCCAGCTCAAGCTCTGCATGTCTGCCAGATCTTTTCACCTCTCCTCTCCTCTCCCCTCCTCTCTCCTCTCCTCACCCCCTTCCACTGGAAGGACCTGTTAAAAGTCTATCTAACCAAGTAGACAGATTCTCCACAGAGCTTGGCCCACTGTGTCAGTTGCTGCCATATGAAAACCTGCTTGCTGTCAAACCATGAGGAATGGTTTTAATTTTTTTTTTTTTCTTCGCTTGGAGAACTTGGGCTGCTTTAAATCGCGAGGCATCATTGCACCGTGTGTAAAGGTTTACTTTCTGAAGACACCATAAGGGGGCAAGCTTACCCTCTCGCTCCTCACGAGGTGGACCTATCGCTTCACGTGAGTGTGTTGAGGGAGGAGAACAGTTACAGAGCCACGTTGCTTCAGTGCGTCTTAACAGCAAGAGTAACGAGAACGAGACAACAACCATCTTCCCTTTCAGAAACAATGATCTTGTCTGGGAGGCAGGGGGGTGGGGTGGGTTTGGTCACTGTGAAGTAAAATAAAACCTCATCCAAAAAGCTCTCTTTGAGCTTTGGATTAGAAAGCTAAAATCTACTTGAAAGCACCTTAGGCGTTTCTTAAGGCAGAGATAACGCTCAGTGTTTAGCATATTTTTTTCCATCTTGCGAACACCATGTATTTTTAAACAGTGCCTTTTATAGCAGAGATGTATAGCCATTAGTGTTTGAGCATCTCATCACGTACATTCTGATTATGCACAGTACTCTTTATTGGCGTTCCCAGTGGGCGTTTAAATGGTTTTCCCAGTGCTGTTCTCCTTTGGAAAATGATTTCACACCTTTCGCAAACTGGGAAGATGTGGTTGTGAGGTTTGAGGCCATGAAGAGCCACAGAGCGATGACTCTTGGGAAGGAACACATAAAGGAGCATCATCGTTTCCCCAACAAAACCAGGGTGCCCTTGATACTCCAACGGCCTGATGAAGAATGAGCCAGCGCAGTTTGCTAATGTGTCTCATAGCCCCTCCACCCATATGAAAGCAGGTTTCCACCTAGACTTATAAAATGGCTGTGCAGGCCATGAATTTCAGCAGTCACTTAATACCGCAGGCACAAGGGCCGGTTTCGCGGTGGCCGCGGCTGTCGGAGGCATCACCACGGCCCCTCTCTTCGCCCCCCGGGTTCGGCAGCAAGAGCGCAGCTATGAATGCTAGCATTGCTCTCCTAATTAGGCCTGGGAGAGGTTTAACAACCATGCTACAGTTTAGCTGGCTGACAAATAGAAAAATAAAAGCCTTGTTCAAATTAGCACAGTGAAGTGAGAAGTTCTCGAAGGCCCGACCTGTCTCGGCCTGACCTAATCTGCAGGAAGAGGTTATTTCAGTTCAGTTTAGTTCAGGCTGCGCCGTTTTGATTCGTGGTTCAGCGCATGATCAATTAAGCTCTTAAAAGCAGGGTTAAGAGGCACTGGTCTCTTCATGTAGTACTGTAGCCTGATTAGATTAGGCAGGCATCAATTATAGATTCTGTGTAGCAAAACCATTAATTTAATATTCATTTTTCTTCTTCTAAGTTCCACCCATACACAGTGCATATATATATCCAAACCAGAGGCTGAATTAATGACTCCAGTTTTTCAAAGGTCAATGTCCTGCACTGTCCTCAAGGGCCACAGATTTTATACTAAGTGATTCTCTGGGCTCTAATTTATCCAATTATCCATCTATCGAACTATAACTATTATGCGCTCCCTGAGTATTATGGGATATATTTTAAAATGGACAGCAAATAGGACATGGACAGTTATGATGTGCCAAAGCAAAAGTAGTTTTGTTTTGATTGCATTGAGCCACTGACTGGGGATCAGACTTAACCTTCATAAAGGAGTGAGGCGTGTTGGTAGCGGTCTTTCAGCAATACCTGAAAGCAGCTGTGATTGCAGTGCCACTCTCTTATGCTGAGCATTAGGTTAGAGAGCACAAACTCAGTATGTGCAGCTCGGGGAAACTCTTGGCTGTGCAGTGAGTGGGGGGAAATGCTGAGAGTTTTATTAGTGCAGATGTTAAGAGCCACCTCTCATTGCTTCTTCACTGTGTCTCCCTGAGACGAGTGTCTTGAACAGCAGACATTTTAGGGCTGTGGTAGTAAATGCTTTCGTTTTCTCCCAGGCTGCGTTTGATGCTCCAGGGTGAGAGATTTGGCTGTGATTGTTTACTATCAGGCCCAGTGTGCACAGCTGTAGTTATGCCTGCTCTAACTGCTACTGGATGAGAGGGTTAAAGTACCTGTTGATTTAGGAGGCATAGACCATAGTAGACCACTAATAAACTCATTCATTAAGTAACTTATCTCTTCAGTCTTTCATACATTTGTAATTGGTTTATACTTGGTAACAAGTATAAGTTTTCTGTTTTATCACATAGATGAGGTGCTTTTAAATGTATTGATCTAAAATTCTTTCTATGACTGAATGAAAACAGCTTTTAATCTCTCTTTCATACACAGTTTCAGTGTAAACCCAGTTTAAGCGTAACTGCTTAACGCTGCTTAATTGGGTGTTCGTTCAGTTTAATGACAGAAGGAGGCTGCTTCTTGACTGGGGGAGATCTCCCTGTCTAAAGCAATTCCAGGCCCACAGAGAGCGTACCTGTTGGGACCGACAGCTGTCTCCCTATGAACGTTGTGTTGGCTGAAGAGGTCCTCTGACATTAAAGGGCCGGGGCAGCCGAAGGCAGCTCTGTGCCATGTTCCAGACCCGGCTGCCTGCGTGTGACATTTAACCAAAGTCAACAAGCTGCCGACAGCGGTTCTGTCCATTAGGCGTTTCAAAGCCACATGAAGCGCCACTCTGGTGCTCGGCAGTCGTTTCTGCGGTCAGAATTACACTACACGTTTGGAGCTTGCGTTTTCATCCTGTTCTCTTTTGGATTTATAGTTTTTATATTGCCTTACATCATTTTATAAGTGCTTTGTCTCGAATGCGAGTTTAGTTACAAGGGACTTAATTTGAATTAGCGTGTTGCACATTATTAGAAATAAATATTGCAACGAAATTGGCATCCTCTGTAGGTTACTACAAAACGGTGCAAAAATCAGCCCTTTAAGCACGAGTATGTGTATCTGTCTCATGCTGTTCATTTGCTTCCACATTATTACTTTCCTAATGTTGCTCCTCATTAATCTCCAGCTGATCTCATTGAGGTCCTTAGTGGGAACAGAAAAGCAGAATTCAAAGGGAGCCAAACCTCTTTGGTTAGTCATTGACTCTTATTTGGTAAAAAGTATAGGGTATCATCTTCAGAAGAGATTGATTATGGCATATTTTGAGCAGCATTGTGCATAATGGCAGCATCAGAGTGAAATTCATCTGAGTGTGAGATTTTAAACATCGAAGATGTTTTTTGTTTGGCAACATAAAACGAGGGGTTGCATTAACTATGGTCACTGTGTGTGTGTGTGTGTGTGTTTGTGTGTTTGTGTGTGTGTGTGTGTGTGTGTGTGTGTGTATATATATGTGTGTGTGTGTGTGTGTGTGTGTGTGTGGTTGGCCAGGTAAATCAGTAAATGAGTTTTAGGCTTTTTTTCTGATTGACAGTATGTGATATGTTGATCTGCCATTATGTATTTCACTTGAGTGAATCTGGAAATAACTGAATTATGTCCTGCATGTGTTCTGAAAAAAATGGTCACTTATATAATTTAATTAGTGTTCACATACCATCTATGTTTATGATGTAGAAATCATGCAGTGTTTTTAATGCACTGCATTTTTAATGTGTAAATCCATTTTTTATGACTGTTATCACAAACTCTCATCCCAGTATCGATGCTAAAAGCTACACATCAGTAACCCGAAAACCTACATGTTTATATTCCCTGTTAAAATTGCATACTATTACACAGTTCATGAATATTTATAGGAAGGACATACCCTTGTATGCGCTTGAACTGGGAAACCCAATGTACTGTTGTCACAAATGCACTGGGTACAATATGTACAGACGACTTTACATGTGAGAGAGCAGGAATACTGATCCAGAAGGAAGGTAATTTTCCAGACAGATCTCTAAGGTTGCTATAACAACAGTGTGGCTGTCATTCCTGAGTGCTCTGAAGGAGAGACAGATTCTTGGAAGGCTTGGTGTAAGTGTCCATTTTATAATGAAGCACTGCTTGAGCGTTGTATTGCTTACTGTCTAATTAGAAAATGAGGGCTACTGTGTGTCAGCGTGTAAGTGGATCATGTGCTACCTGTTAACCTCCCTCAGCACAGCTGTGGGACGTCATTGAAGTTCTTGCTGGTTTCACTGGTTTGTTTTGTTCTCTGCTGAACAATATTCTCTCCCACTACAATATATTCTTTCATCTGTCTTTAACCACTAGAATATTTATGCATTATATGATGTGGTTTCTTTCTTTTTCGTAATGTTTTATGTATGTATTTCAGCACCTTATAATTTTCCCTTTGCTTTTTCAGAGTCTTGGCGTGACTGGGAGATATGAAACCCGTACAAAGTAAGTGTTTCATTTATTCTCTAAAGCTTCCTAAAATCCCTGAGGAAGACTGGGAAAGTAACCAGATGCAGCATTAAAAGACCTTTGTTAAAAACGACTGTCATATTTTTTTCTCCACAAGACAATCTCAAGGGAATGCTTTCGAGGTACAGGAGATGACATTTTGGTGTGCAATATCTGCACCACAAGATTAGCTGGGTTGGGAATCCTGTTTGTCTGTGATAACGTATAGCATGCATGAAAATAAGGCTCGAGGACGTGATTAATCCTTACTAGCAGGTTTGCAGTGTTGGCGCTACCTGTCTGAGAACGCCTCTGGGACCCTCAGGTGGTCGCCGTACGGCCTCGGAAAACAAATGTGCTTGTCAGCCTTCCACTGACGGAGCACCTTTCCGTCTCGTCACCTTTCATGCTGTTCTGTCTAGTGTGTCTGAAGTAAAAATCCAACACAGGACTGAAGTCATAATGGAACTATGGCCGCCACTGAGCAGGATGTCTAAGTTGATTAACCGAGCCATTTAGACGGTGTCCACAGGGAACAGCTCTAATGTTTATCTTATGAATAAGGTTAAACCAACAATTGTCATCCAACCTATGTGCACTGAGGGACTAGTGACCAGAATTTAGTCCACAAGTGGTTCATTCTTTCCCGTCAATGAGCCTCTGTTAGCTATTATCTTAGAATAGCACAGACAGGGAGGTCAAGCTTTAGCAGTCAATGGCACAGTCAGTGAGGTGAGGCACAGCCCAGACAGAGAGACTTATTGCCTGATTATGAGCTAATCAGCACCACTGGCCATCTCATTATACTGACCTTCCGGAACGTAGGAGCTCGGTATCCTGTAAAGTACTCGAGAAAACCCTGGACACTGTTGCTGCCCTAAACAAAAGTATTTTGATTAAAATAATACGAAGCAAGCCAAAATGTATGTGGCATACATTTTATATTTTATGGAATACCTCATACAAAATAGACAAATGCCATAAATATCAATTGTATACAACAATGTAAACGGTTAAATTTGTTATTAGAAAGGTTTATGTAAAGATTAATGTAAACATAAGAGAAAAGTTAGAATTCCTACATAAGCAGAGAACTGCCCACCTCCCCTGGTCTCCATCGTCTTGTTTTGCACAGCTTCTTGCGCTCCCAGCCATCCAGTCTGTCTGGGGGTTTATGGCAGTTCTCTTAGATTTCTGCATGTAAATTTGCAAATCCTCTTCTTTGCCTCAACCGCCAAGACCACTTCATTATTTCTGCAAACAAAAACAGACTTTGTGTCCATGCTACAGCTGATGTGACCTACATGAACATGTACTACCAGCTAGTCTTTAATCTGGTCCTGCCCCTCAGCCATAACAATGCCTTCGGTTTGAACATCACTGAGACTGGCAGGCTAATCAGCACGATACAGTGTGTCTCTGGTGACTCCATCTACCAGTTAATGCACTGACAAACAATAGCCCATTCATAAGAAGCAGTCCTGTCTCTCAACTGGGGTTTCTAGGAGAGGTTTCTAGGAGAGGCCAAATGGTTGAGAAATCAAGAAACAAACGTTACTTTTACTCGAAGAAAAGGGAAAAAGCAAATGTTCTGCAAGAACTGGCATAATCAGGTTCCCTTTAAACATAACACTGAAACTAAAGAAATAATAGTCATCATTGCTAAAAACGCCTTCCATGCTAAGTCTTACTTTGCCATCATGTGCTATATTCAGACAGTATACTCAGTGTAAACTGTAACAGATTTCATAAAAATGAGATATGTAACTTTAAATCTAAAAATGTATTGACATCACCATAGATTTTCTCCTGAACAGAGCCCTTGTGCTTGAATCTAATTCAAAAATTGAGTTAGATTTTCTGTATAGTTCTAATTTGTACTTAACATTTGAAGTTGAAGAAAAATAACCCCTGAAACCTTGATGAGCCTTTAATTAGAACGGCTTGCATGGGATTGCTAATGCATTCACCTCACCAAGCTTCAGACCTTCTGATTATTTCTCACTAGGAGAACGCAGCCTTTCACAAAAATCCTTCCCTTACATAACGTGTCACCTTAGTGCTAACGTGGAGGTATTCATCATACATAGGTTTTTTTATTTTGTTAGAATCATGTTGTCCTCCAGACAATTTGGTTGCGTCATTACCACATTTGGAGTGCAGCTTTCTGTATTATTTGACTATGAATTAGTTCACAGTTTACTGCACTTTTAGATGCCTAACTCACTGAAGAAATGGTTTACATGATAATACTGTGTATTTATTATCAAGTGTTGACTATAGTGTTTCTGAGAATTTGACATTTTATTATTATATATTGTCCACAGGACAATACCAGTGATTTATGGGACAGAAATGACTAGCCTCTGAGTCATTGTGCTTCCACTACTGTCAATAATTTACCAAATGTTATTTCCTTGCCACAGTTTGGAAAAAAATCTCAGAAGATCTTCTGAACAGCACTTGACGTTGTTGAACTGGCCACCCTGTTCTAGTCTGGATTTATTATTTAGAGGAGGAGGAGGAGGAGGAGGAGGAGGAGGATGAGGATGATGATGATGTGTATGGACTCTGTGGTCATTAGGCCATAGTGGAAGCCAAAGCCCTTTCCTACAACATTCACAACCACACTGGGATGTGATGCTGTAGTTTGATTTTAAACACTACCCAACTGCTGAAAATGCAGTACTCTTTATTTCAGGACCTCAGAAGGACCTCACCATCTCTTCTTCCATCATGGTTTGAATTATATGGTCTAATTCTTTTTAGGATTAAGATTAATTTAAAAAATTGCGGGAAAAAACCACAAAAAAACAATGTTGCTTGTAAAGTAAACATCATCTGAGAGAGCACGCATCTGAAAAATGTTGCTTGTAAATATCTGATGAAAGGCAGAATCTGGAAATAATTGTTTATTTATTTGAAATATGAAATATTATTATTAAAGAAAAGACCATACAAAATCAAGTTATGTCTTAATGTAGACGTAAAAAAAAGATTTCTCATGAAATCACAAGTTACATACATAAGGCTACATCTAAACCCTTCGCATTGGGTCAGTGAATACGTGATCATGTCACGTCCTTTTGTGTCATTTTCAAAGCGCCAGCACACGTTTGTTTTGTTGAAAGCCTGATTTCCGATGCAGTCTTAATGCCGCTGCAGAGGTGACAGACAGCAGCTCCTGCAGTCTCACAAGCCCAGGATAGCCTTTAAGAAATATGACACCAGCGTTGTTGCCATGGAGATCAACTCGGTGAAAGCCGCGTTTAAGTCTCAGGAAGACATAATCGAGTTCCACGGCTTTCATTCCTGCGCAGCGCGTGAGCAACAAAAGGTGTGCTGGTGAGGAGTCATTGAGCTGCAAAGGGAAATTCAGAACTTCCGCTTGGGCTTTTCTTCTCTACCAGCCTGCGCTTATATTTTAGACGCTTTAGTGACGCTCTATTTGCCGAAAATGATCACGTGGTGAGATGATGCGTCAAAGCCATTCAGATTAGAATGGAAAGAATCTGAATGGATGATTGGTGTGTGGACTTCAAGGGAGAGATACCTTTCTCTGCAGCCTAAGTTGCCTGAACAAAACATTTGTTGTTCTTTGTGTGGTGTATAGATTTTCTTTTATTGTCCAGAGACTTCCATGAAAAAGTTGATTTATTTATTATTCTTACATCCTGTGCTTTAATACATGTCGCATGTGTGTAACGACATACTGAGTTTATCATATCGTTGTTTAGTTTGGAGGATTTTGTCTCGCCCTCCTCTTCATGGGCAAAAAAAATGGTTATTTTCAAAGACCAAAGTTTGCAGTGATTACAGATTTGACGGTAGTCTTTATTAAATGGCACTTGATTACACTCAAGCTAGCAGAGGATCTACCTAGTTACCTTCAGGAAATCCTGTGTGACATGTTCTTGTTTGGTGTTTAACTATAACCTGTCTAGTTAGTGCCTGATATGATCATCAATTCAGTTTTCATGCATTTCATGAAAGTCAAATATTTCACAGTAGAAGGCTGATTTTCTCAATCCGTGACATGATTTTCATGGCCGTGAAGGACGTGTGTCCTACTCATAATATGCAGCTTCCAGCTGCTCAAAATATAAAATACAAATTCAATGTTTAAATACTTTACAGCACTTGTGAATTATTATTATTCAGTGTAAGTGTAAAAAAAACTGCTGATTTGCTCATGTGCTTTAAAGCCATGAGAATTAGTCAACGCATGTGTTGGATTTGCTTGTCATGTCTGCTACTCCCATTGCACCTTTCACTGTATCCATGAACTCCATTTCCCATGATGCTCCACCAATCTTTTCATATCATATTCTCCATCTTATTGACAGCAACTGTTCTCCATATTCAGCGTATTTAAACCCACATTTGTGTAGTTCACTCTAGCATTTCCAAGCTTTTTGTTTAACCTGTTTGTTTTGGCCTGGCATTACCGACCTTTTTTGTTCTGGTTTTATTTTCCTACTAAGTCTAGTCCTGGCCTCTCTCTGTTTGCCTTGTTTTGGGGGGGGGGGGGGGGGGGGGGGGGGGGGGGGGGG
>JAOXYF010000012.1:6527993-6538498 GCA_028565775.1 Sternarchorhynchus goeldii
CTCTCTCTCTCTCTCTCTCTCTCTCTCTCTCTCTCTCTCTCTCTCTCTCTCTTTCTCTCTCTCTCTCTCTCTCTCTTGCACTTACTCACCAAAACTGATCTGTCCTCTCATCTTACTCTCATCTTCCTTTAAGATCACACTTCTTCCAGTAGATTAACTCTACAGGAATGAAGCGCGGTAAAAATGTTTTGCGTCCGTTATGCGCACCCAGAGCAGTGTGAAAGGCCTCTCTCAGCCTCCCTCCTGCCGTCTCCGTACCTGCCAGGAGACAGGAGCGTGGCGCTGGGAATTGTGTACATAAATAATCTTTTAATGCATTTATCCATTTTGGATTGCGTGCATTTACAGGTCCGTCGTGTCGCCCGTATACTGCAGCTTTGTAAAGGCCCGGGGCGTGAGCGCAAACACCTCTCCAGATCGGGAGGCTGGAGCGCGGCGTTCGGGCCGGACGCAGAGAGCGCCGAGCACCGGCCTTGGCCCACGGCCCACACGCTAATCCTGAAGCCGGCCGTAGGCGCATAGAGGAAGTGTTGTTCACCGTGCTGACAGTAGCTTAGGCCTCACAAACACCAGCTTCACTAGGCAGCTATGCACGTCGCCACTGGCTGGGAGAAGAGGGAGGGAAAAAAAGAGAGAAGTCCGCACCTCTCATCTGTTTATGAGTCAACACACGAGTCAATGATGTCAGGGGGCGGCAGCCAGAGACGCAGGCGACAGTATACTGGATAATTGATTCTAGAAGAAAAAGTCTATTTGAGAGTTGTTTACGGTTCGGGGTTTTTTTTTTTTTCTTCACCCGTGTGATTCGTGATGTTTAAGAATTTGAACTGCAAAGTAGAAAAACATAAAATTGCCTCCCACTACGTCTGACAGAAAACCCCTCTACACTCATGTTTCAAGAAGAATTAAGCTTTTAGACTGCTCTGATTTTGAGTGCTTGAGACATAGTACTCTCTCACTCTCTCACGTCTGTTTGTGTCTCACTGAGTGCATGAGAGTGTGTGTGTTTGTGTGTGTGCGTGTGTGTGTTTGTGTGCGCTGTGCGACACAAGCACGCAGGCTGGCAGGGGCGATGTATTTACCTAGTTTATTTTTGGAGAGACGGTGTTCGAAAATAAATCTGCAAAATTAATCAGCACTGGTACAATGCCACCACTATAAAAACCACGGCAAAAAAAAGTGCTCATTTAAGGGGAGGTTATCTTAATTTATGATGTGTATATGTGGAGCTGAGAGGGTTCTCACAGACCGAGGGGTGTGTGTGTGCTACACACAGCTCTCTGTGTTCCAGCATGAGACACAGTGACAGCCACACACACTCACACGCACACACATGCACACACACACACACGTTCTCAGCTCCACTCTATGCCCAGTTATGTAAGCTGCTTCTGTGAGCAGGCCCCTGGAAAGTCTTGCTATGACCATTATAGATGAGCTTACTAGCTTCACATATGTTGAAAGGGCTCTGTTGACCTTCACTAAATTACTTAGAAAATGGAGAATGCTACCATCATTCCTCCCTGCATCTCTCTTGGACACTCCCACTCTCGCCCACTCTCTCTCACCTCCTTTCATGGTCACAGTCAGTGCACACGGTAGACAGATGGGTTGCCAAGTCATTAATCAAAGGTGATCCATTTTTTATTTTCATAAATGAAAAGGCATTTCTTTCTTTATTTGGGGTGACAGTTTCGCAGCACAGGAGGCCAATGCACTCATTTCTTATAATCCACATGTCAAAGTCAGTTAACCTCCAGAGTGAGAAGTAAGTCCAAATCCAGGGGAGTTATCAGCACGCGGAGGAGCAGCAGGAGCTGGAGTGGAGCGTTGGCTGCTCCCCCACCCCACCCCCCGCTGTGCTCTCACGCAGGGCTAGACGTGTGCCGCTCTCCAGTCCCGCCGAACTCGCTGGCGCTCCTGCGTAATACCCCGCGCTCCGCCCCCGACGAGCAGCGAGCCCTGAGCTTGTGATGATACGTGCAGTTATGAGGCATCGGGGGTTTTAAGAAGTTGCGGGATACGCTCGACCCGTTGCGTTAGCCCAGCCTACAGATACATTAGTTCTGCTTCGGTTATTTCATCGTAGAAGGACCATAGTGCTCAACTATGTGTAGCTTAGACAGTGGACCTTTCCCACGTGGGCGCGGACGTGCTGTTCAGTGGACCCTGCTGCTAGCTATTAAATGGACAGGGCTCTTTTGGGGCTCGTAAGCAGTCCGCAAAGGGGGCAGAGGGGGTGAGTTGATGAGGGTTTTTTAAACAGCAAGCTCCCCCTCACCCGCTCCCTCCCATGGAGACAGAGAGGCGAGAGCTAGGGCGATCGCTCTTGCGGCGGCCGCGTCTCGCTGTCGGCCGCTCGCGCCGTAAACAGCTACTTGGCCTCGCGTCCTGTTCCGTCTGCCCCGCTGTTTACACGGGGGGGGGTAATTACGTGACGCTTCATTTCATGAAAACAGGGCCGTGTGAAGATAGGCATCGCCGAAGCATGCGCTGATACGGCGGCATTAAGGAGAAGGAGATACGCAGCTGAAACGCTGCAGATAACTCTTCTGACGGTGCCGTGACCCCCGCGACCCTGGCGTCGCAGGCCGGAGGCGTACCCTCGGACGGTTCGACCCGCGCGCCCCTCCGCTTCCTCGCTAAGTACGCCCAGGCCTTCTGGCCCTGACCCTGTCCTCCCGCTGTCTCACTCTTCTCCAAACACGGGGTGAAGCACAGGGCCATTTCCTGCCGTCTTCATGGTCCTTCCTGTTACCACCTTTTAGATGTTAATGCACACAGGCTATTGTTTAGATTTCTCTTTCGAGGGACGTGTGTCTGCGTCCGTGTGTGTGTGTGTGTGTGTGCATGCGTGCGAGGTTGTGTTTGTGTCTGCACGTGTGTTGTGCGTGTGTGTGCATGCATGCGTGTGTTGGCAGAGAAGGTCTCTTTGTGTGTGTGTGTGTGTGTTTTTATTCAGTCGTGGTGCGAATACACCATGTTTCCCTGTCTTTCAGACGCGCTGAAGGTGCAGAACCCTAGCCGTAAGCAGTCGGTCTCAAGAAGCCTGAAACATCTCTTTCACTCCTCCACTAAATTTGTTAAAAGTCTTAAAAGGTCAGTGTGTATTATATGCTTTACACTACACTCACAACGGCACATTTTTACTGCCTTCTGTCGCCTGGGTTAATCTCTTGTGTGCCAAGCTTGTCCTGTGGCCTGTGTTCCAGAGGGATCTACGTAGCTGCAGTGTTTTATCACAAGGACAGTCTGCTGGTGACTAATGAGGATCACATCCCCATCGTGGAGGTGGAAGACTCTTACAGCAGCTCCCTCATGCAAGACTTTCTGTGGTTTACCAAGGTATGATAAACACAAGGGCCTGACCTCCATGCCTGGTGCTGGAGGCAGCGACCCACTCTAGTTAAGTAACGGCAGGTTTGGAAACGTTTTTTTTAAACCGTAGATTACAGCGAAATGACAGAGACATCTGTCAAAATATTTTCCTATGGTTTATTCTATCTTGTAATCATCATATTAGCCCAAGTTAATATGTGCTGTTCCAGTTTCTGTTTAAAAATCTATTTTAAAAAAACTATTATCATAATTATATTTTATGTGGCACCATGGTTCCTTCATTAAATCTGACACAGCAAAGCTGAGCCTCACTGGTGATGTAGCAGTCTTTGCATTGACTCAGTATGTATATATGTGTGCGTGTGTGTGTGTGTGTTTTGCAGCTGTCCTGTATGTGGGAGGATGTTCGATGGCTCAGGCAGAGTATGGCTATTTCCACATCTTCCTCCTCCACACTGCAGTCCAGGCAGAAGATGCTAGTGGCCGCTGGTCAGCTTCAGGTCTGCCAGCACCTCATTAAATTCTCTAGTGTCTTATTAGTTTAATGCGATTCCAGACTCACACACATTGAAATGAATCCAATAATAAACAGTGTGAACGCTTGCGTGTGTGTTATTACTGGTTGTGTGTGTGTTATTACTGGTTGTGTGTGTATTATTACTGGTTGTGTGTGTATTATTACTGGTTGTGTGTGTATTATTACTGGTTGTGTGTGTGTTATTACTGGTTGTGTGTGTATATTTCTGGTTGTGTATGTGTTGTAGGTGGGAGGCTAGTCAGTGTTACTCACTTGAGTTCAGAGTGAATAATTCTGGGCATTTATGTGTGCTGAAGCCCAACGGCTTGAGCTATTTGTGGTTCGAATGCACTTGTGATGAACAGGTCTCTCTTTCTGCCCTGTTGTCTCCACTTCTGTGCTATAGAACACAGAGTGGTACTGTTCAACCAGCATTGTGCTGCTCCAGAGCCTTTAGTAATCATGGCTATGTATTTTTCTGTCCACACAGAACCTTCTGGGCACCCACAACTTGGGCAGGGTCCACTACGAGCCCATTAAGGATCGCCATGGCAACGTGCTCCTGGTGACAGTGCGGGAGATGGAGAGCCTGTATTCCTTCTTTAATGGGAAGTGGATGCAGGTATCCAAACTGCAGAGCCAGAGAAAGTCTCTGTCCACTCCCGAAGAGCCTTACGCCCTGGACATCCTGCTCATCACTATACAGGTACGGCTGGACTGGAGCTCTGGTGCTGGTGCCCTAAAGGTTTCTCAACGTCGCGTTGAACTCGCTTTGAGTTGGTACAATGCTGCTCTCACAGCAAAAGATTCAGTCTGCATTTCATTTGAAATGTGCACATCACCTTTGCTCTTTTTTGCTCGTTCAGATCGTTGCTAGATTTTATGTCTCTGAATTCCATTTTTTTTTTAGACCAGCTTTAATAACATGAAGGCAAACACTTATGTGAAGTAAGGCTCCAGTGAGACGCTGTGCTTGTGTGGATTGCGTTGTGAGGGAGTTGTGCGGTTCCTCTCAGGACATCCTGGCGTACCAGCGACGCAGCCAGCATCGCCTGTCTCCGGGGCTCTACCTCGGCTACCTGAAGCTCAGCAGTTCGGTGGACCAGATCAAGGTGCTGGTTCCCCAGCGAACCCCCAACATGCTCTGCCATGCCAGGATACGGGACAACTGGAACGTCTCCAGGTGAGCACCATACTGAAATCTGCATATTCTCTCCCTTGGATTTCTCAACATGGTTCTTCAGTTGATAAAACTTTTTTTGCACTCTAAAGGTTAGGGTTCAAATCATTTTAATGTGATGAGATGCAACATTAGATTCAGTATAATGATCATGAGTAATTCCCATGTTGCTTTGAAGCCGTTAGCTACTGTTTCAGGGTTTAGGTTAATATTTAAGCAGCACCGAAGTTAGAAATCTCATTAGTTTTGAATGCAGAGCAATACATTAGGCCTCGGTTTGTGATCAAACGAATTAATAACCCTGTCATGTTTAGTGCCTCTCTCCCACACATATCTTTATGCTTTCTGCCCATGATTTAGAGACTCAGCAACTTGGTGTGTTTAATCTAAGTAGCCAAATAGATCCTGCACACACAACATAGCCAATTATGTATATAGTTATATATCTATAATTCAGAGTGTACGTCAGGCGCTCATCCCTCTGATGAATAAGCTCAGTTAAGCACCTTGTATAATGTAGAAGCAGACAAACTGACATTTACTCATTGGGCCGGCGAATAAATGAAGGGATGGTGTGCCTGTAAAGATGAAATACTGAAGCCCGTCCACACTCCGGGCCGTCCACACTCCGGGGCGTCCACACTCCGGGGCCGTCCACACTCCGGGCCCGTCCACACTCCGGGCCCGTCCACACTCCGGGCCGTCCACACTCCGGGCCGTCCACACTCCGGGCCGTCCACACTCTGGGCCGTCCACACTCCGGGCTGTCGTGGAATGCCCTCCCTCACCGCAGGCACACATACTTTTCTGACATGGCCATTTTTTATGAGCAAAACAAAACTCCTGTTTGTTTTTGTTCGGTAAAGGAGCTATTTATTTATTTTCATCTCAGGTCACGATGTTGACCCCAGAAGGCAAGGCCAGACAGGGAGAGTATTATCCTGCCGCTCGGTGTGGTAGTAAAACTAAATTTACTACGGGGCCGGCGTGTGGAAGTCAGCAGGAGGCTCGCACAGGATGATGCCCACTCACAGCTCGAGGAAAATCTCAGAAGCAAAGAAATTAGCTTTTTTTTTTTTTGGCCATTATATTCCTCTACGTCCTCATGAGCTGCATCAAAGTCCTGTTTATTACAGCGTCTTATCAGCGACTAACTGCACCGCTGTCCTTATATTGACTAATCAGCCCCAAGCTTTAAAATAGAAAACAAAATAGAGAGGTAGTATGTTTCTGCTACTGCAGGTTCCAAGAGCGCAGACTGCTGGTTGGTCCACCCAGCGTTCTTCTCCTGAAGTCTTTAACTTAAAGTGTGTGCTGAGTGAGAGCAGGTCACGATGCTAAGCGGTTAGCTTTCTCGTTGTTAAATGTTAGACATTATAAAATTAAGGTGTTGGAATCTTGCCGTCTGCACGTGCACTCTTGTAGACATTGTGTAAGTTGTGTGGCTGATGTGTTTAGCAGAGAGGTGCTCTTCCATGGGAGGGGAAGCCCTGTGCTCTCCACGAGACCCTGCTCACAGGGAGGGGGACATCGCATTTTGTCTCAGGACTAGACGTTCAGACTGAAAATAATGGAGTGTTTAGTGGTTGGTTTCACTCCATCTCCGGGCCTCTGCTCTCCATATCAGGAACTGTTGTGGCTTCCCTGACTGCCCACTTGCTTCTGGAAACCACACCATCGCGTAATGGAGGTCTGGAGTGGTGTAGACTAGCCGAGACACCTCAGCAGGAGTTGATGTGTCAGTAGTGTGTTTCTCTGCGTGCGTGTGTGCGTGCGTGCGTGCGTGTTTACTGCTTCTCCCCTCCCAGGGATGAGTGGGAATGGCTGCAGACTCTGTCTGGCCCAGTGGAGGTGGAAAGATCAGATCAGGAGGCAGCCTGCCATGCTCCCCTGCTCCTCTCAGAGCTCCAGACCGCCATTAAGAGTCTGCTACACCAGATCAATCTACCTCTCCACCAGGTACTGGATCCATGCACACACCGAAAGACACTTCTCTCTTCACATTTAAAGAGATGGCATTTACGTATACAAAAATACATGCATCTAAATTCTAAAAACTTATTTGTTGAACTGTTCTTTGGAGTGTCTGGTTTAACGTGTAAGAATGAATAAAATAAAGTCAAATTTAACTTGCCTAATATGGCGTGGCATTGTTTCACGTTGACTAAAACGTGTATGTGCACATGTGTGTGCGTGCATGTGTGCGTGTGTGTGTGTGTGTGTGTGTGTGTGTCCCTCACACAGGCCAAGCACTTTCGTGTGTACACACAGGAGGTACTAGAGCTGGGTCACAATGTGTCCTTTCTTCTGCTGCTGCCTGCCTCAGACGACGTGTGCACAGCGCCTGGCCAGACCAATCACTACACGCCCCACTCGGGCTTCCTTAACCTCCCTCTTCAAATGTTTGAGCTCGGTACACTGGCTTCTGTTTCAACCCTTACAATATTAGCTCAGTTGGCCTTATAAAATCCACAGATTCCTCCACCCCCCCCCCCCCCCACCTTCTCCTCCTTTGCCTCCAATCACGCTCCTAGCAGAGCTTCAGTAAATCTAGCAGAGCTTCAGTAAATCTAGCAGAGCTTCAGTAAATCTAGCAGAGCCCAGCAAGGGGGCAGTGAGCTCTCCGTCTGGCTAAACACCCTAAACACACTGTGCACTAGGCTCAAATGAAAAAAAGGTTAAACAAATAATCAATATCATAATTGAACTAAATATGTGTTAACAATGGCAGATCAATTTTTTTCTCTTAGTTTCTTTTACCCCTTGTATGTTCGTTTGTTAAAGCTGATCTTGTTAATACGACCAGCAATGTTTGCAATTTCGAATACTAAATGAATACACTTAGAATTTTTGGCTGATAGGCTTTTTGGAAAGTTGAAATGTGTGAAGTTTGAAATGTGTTGCTGTAGAATTGTTTCTGTCTGAACAGCAGACTTAAGACAACCACAAATTTCCATTACGGGCCACGCTTTTAACAGCCTTTTGAATGTTCTTGGGGACAATAATGATAGTCTTTCGAGGTGCTTTAGCATGACTACAGATAAATAGCAACCATCCTGGTTTTACACAGGCTAAAACCAACCAAATAAATAGAGACGATTATCTCACCATTGTCTTTTAGCTGCAATGTTGCACTGAATAACTTTTCCTCTCCTTTTGCTGTGTGCAGTTCATTTCTGTGCATATAAGGAGCGGTTCATCGGTCTGTACTGCCGTCTATCATCTGTGCTTGACCTGGATGCCTTGATAACCCAGCAGGCTCTCAGAGAGGCCATCACTGACTCTGAACTCTCAACCGCTAAACTGAGACACCAGCATATACTCGACTATATTCAGGTATCAGTATTGCAGACAGGCCTCCAGTACATTCATATATTAGCATTACAGACTGGGCACCAGTACATTCAGGTATTAATATTACAGACTGGACTCTAGTATATTCAGTTATTAATATTACAGACTGGACCCTAGTATATTCAGTTATTAATTTTACAGACTGGACTCTAGTATATTCAGTTATTAATATTACAGACTGGACTCTAGTATATTCAGTTATTAATATTACAGACTGGACCCTAGTATATTCAGTTATTAATATTACAGACTGGACCCTAGTATATTCAGTTATTAATTTTACAGACTGGACTCTAGTATATTCAGTTATTAATATTACAGACTGGACTCTAGTATATTCAGTTATTAATATTATAGACCGGACTCCAGTATATGCGGGTTTTGATATTCTGCTGGGGGTTTTTTTGCACTGGATTTATTCTGATTGTGATTCCTGATATCAAGGTGTATGCTGAGCTTAAATGAAACACTTCATGATTTGTTGCACAGTCAGAAAGGTTGTCTGTATATTCCCAGACACTCTGAAATGAGTGAAACATCGAACTAGAAAAACAGCTTAAGCTAATAATTCAATTAGAATAGTTTATTGGTGTTGTAAAGTATAATTACTAGACACATAAACTGTAAAATGGTTTGTTTTTCTTGTGCTGAAATTTCAATACCAGCTTAGCAAACTCTTACAAAGGGACATGAAAGAGAGCCGTCTGTGTAGAGTGCATGGCTGAAATAATCCCTCTTTGCTACCATGGTCTGGACTATTAATTGAGATTGACCACAAAACCACAAGTGTGTTTGTGTGATGTCAGATCCAAGAGGCTGTGGAAAGAAGTTGCACGCTAACCACAGATTACACACTGCCTGAGAGGGTCGAGGAGGGAGAGAGGGTACCAATCAATGCGAGAGACTGCGTGGCTGTGTGTGGCTATGCAATGTGGTATCAATTAGTGTGAAAATTTGAATGTTCCACTCAGGAGCATGAAAAAAAATGGCTGATGTCTGTCAAAATGCCTTATAGGTTGAAAGTGCCTAAGGGGCTGCTCTTGTGAGAGAGGTAGAGATTTCTGCTGTGAGGTCCTGTCAAGGAACTAAGGCAGACAAACCACAAAACATGCATTTCAAACATGTGTAGCAAATAGTGTCATTCAGATGAAGCTTCCAAGACACATTTATGCTCACATTTAAGTGGGAGCCTCGGTTCCTGGAATTAGTGAGTTTGTATGGGGAATGTACAGTGTACTATCTGGACTATATTCATTAGTGAGTTTATATGGGGCATGTACAGTGTGATTATCTGGACTATATTCATCATTTAGTCTAATCGGTGATTTTTCATATCATTATGCTGAAATATTTTGATCTCTAAATTATTTCCAGTCCCAACATCAAATTTGTGTTTGATAAAAAAATTAAATTAACTTAATTTTATGAATTTAAATGTTCCTGTTTAACACACACAACACATACACACAATCACTCATTGTCCCAACCACTTAATCCAGTTCAGGGCCCCCAAGGATCCCCATGGCCATCCAGGGGAGCACACAGGGGCCTCACCAGGTACACCCAGGACAGGGCCCTCACAAGGGAAACCTATAATATCTGCTTTATAAGGTATCATTTGTATTATTATTGTTGTTTTATAAAAAACTATATACATTTTCCAGCCTATTGTTCAGTCCTTCTGCACATATGATTTAAAGACTCTCCACATTTTCTATAAACATTTGAGTCATCCCTAACAAAGAAATCTTTAATGCAGATTTGACTCCAAGTATTACACACAGTTTAAATGAGTTAGCATGAGTACTAATACAGGTCCATCCTATGGAAACCTATCTACTGTAAAAACTCCATTCCTTGTTCACAGCTACTAATACATAAATGCATTTGCAGTGAGAATGAATATTTCCTCCGGAAAGTATGGAAATGTGTAAAAGATCAGTTGTTATCGGCCGTTCTGTCTCCTGCATCACTGCAGGAGTGGTCTGTTTGATCTCTTTCTGATCTCTTTTTTTTCTGATCTCTTTTTTTGATCTCATTCTGTCTCCTGCATCACTGCAGGAGTGGTCTGTTTGATCTCTTTCTGATCTCTTTTTTTTCTGATCTCTTTTTTTG
>JAOXYF010000012.1:6538598-6561728 GCA_028565775.1 Sternarchorhynchus goeldii
ATCTCATTCTGTCTCCTGCATCACTGCAGGAGTGGTCTGTTTGATCTCTTTCAATAGATGGAATTTATTGTATTTCAGAGAAGGCTGGCTGACTCTTTAGCTGAACACCTTTGGACCAGAATCAAGTATTTGTTTATGTAAGAGTAATAAATGCTGTATTAGTGATGTTTCTCTTGCATTGGCATTTGTTGCTATGGCAGCAACGAAGTGAGGAAAAATTTGCACAAAAAAAACCTCCCAAAAACATCTTCACTCAGAATTTTAGAACCCCATGAAATGAATGTTGTGATTTAAATGTCTGCTATTTTGAACACAAACGTCTGAAGCTCTATGCACATACGTACATGTATGTTTGCATGCGTGTGTGTGTTCGTTTTCTGGGTTGCCTGGAAGCGTGTGTGTGTGTGTGTGTGTGTGTGTGTGTGTGTGTGTGTGTGTGTGTGAGAGAGAAAGAGAGAGAGAGATTAATGCTTATAAAGCTGATATTGAGTAATTTTGAGTAATATTGAGTAATTTTCCCCAATTTGTTGCCATACCTTCCAGACAACATCAAGATGAACATTGATGTGTTGAATTGGCGTCTCTTGTGAGCAAAAGCAACCCCCTATTATTTCACTTGTCATACTCTAGTCCCTCCTTTGTCATTAGAGCCCCAGCATACTTTCCAAAGTAGTCATCCTTTGGTGTCAAACCTCATTCCCATAAGTTGGATCTCACATGGCATAAAAGCTAGGAGCTCAAGTTGCAGCTTTTTTTCCCACCATGCCTTTTTCTTTCTGCACTTTCCCTCCATTTTGAAATGAATCCTTATAAATACAATTGCATAGTAACTTTCAAGAATGGAAAATATGAAAATGGGAATTGAAGAGATTCACTATGTGGATGTTAACAGCAGTGAAATTGAAAACACATTTTCTCTTTTTTTTTTTTCAGCACAAATTGGGAGTTTTATTGTTTGTATTGTTTTATTGTTTGTATTGTTTTATTGTTTGATCCAAAAGAACAATTCTGAACCACTTACATTTACATACAACGAGATAAGCGACAGGATGTGCTTGGTAATGTTAGTCACGGTGATGTTTAATGGTGTGGCATTTGATGATTCAATACTATAGAGCAAGGTGAGAGCATGTTGACTCGTCAATGACATTTTCATTGGCACAGTTTGAAAATGTGTTTTTAAAAATGTAGTTTTCCTCATTCCAAATTTTACAACTGCTGTTACTGCAGGTGACCTTGGAGCTGGAATACACCTGGACATAACCCTGGTGCTCTGTGTTGTTTCCACAGCAAATGGATGAAATGTGGAGAGATATCCGGTGGATCACTGATGCCCTCCAGTATGCCCGGTATAAGCAGCCTCTGGGTGGGGTGCCCATTATCTGGCTGGTGGATACCAATGCAGAGCCTGTAACGCAGAAGAATGATTCCACATCCTCAAACACAGACTACCTGCCAACTCCCTCTCCTTCTCCTGAGATGAGGAGAAGAAAGGCTACAAGTGGTAAACACTTCTCATAGTGAACAATTTTTCACTGTCCATGTTCTGTTTAAGGTACCGTTTTTAGCAATGCACATATTTCGGTGAGATATCTAAAAGCCAGTTGACGTCAAAGATTCATGACGAGATGTGCTTCAACCAGTTGATTTTATTTTAGAAGCTTTTGAAGCCGATGTCATGTGGACAGGGATGGTCTTTGAAAGGTGGATAAGCTGAACTTCAAAGCCATTTTTGAACTGAATGAAAAATGTAACTATGGTAACACTTATAACTTGACGTGTAGAATCCTATGAGACACAATCAGCCCTACTGAAATAAGCAGAGACGGGGGAACTTTACTCTGTGGTCCAAACCTGTTTTGTTTCATCCTGCCCAAGTAGGAGATGACAATCTCATCTCCTGCTTGTCTGCTACAGTCTATGACCCTTGCCTGGTTTAAATCATGTATTACCAATATATATATTTTTTTACTTTGATAAGTACAAATCTCTCATCAATGCTGTTACACGAGGTGTTCCTCAAGGGTTGCTCTTAGGCCCTCTCTTTTTCATCACCTTGGTCAGATCATTAAGTGCCACTGTCCTTTTGTTCTACTGTTATGTTGATGATAGACAGATTTATGTGACTACAAAAGCTGCAACATCCTGTCCACCCCAAACCCTCCTATCAATGGCTGAGATGCTTTTTCTTATAATATTATACAGGAAATATTATATTTTTCATATTTTATATCTTTGCCTTGTGGTAAAAATGAAAAATGCAAAACTTCTGATTTTTTCTTTTCCTGTACTGTTATGCCAAACTTCCCCTTCATTAGCATTCCTGATAAAACCATATGTTCTATTTAATATATTTAAACTTAGGATAGTAGAATATTAGCTCATAACAAATAATGCTCATATTAGTTACTCTGGTTACCTATAAACTCTTTGCATATAAAGCTTTATGTTGTCTGACATCCTACAGACTTCACTCCCTACTCCCTGACCTGTACTCTCAGGTCTTCTGACACTGAACTAACTCCCTACAGACTTCACTCCCTACTCCCTTAGCTGCGCTCTCAAGTCTTCTGACACTGAACTTGTACCTGTCCTAAGTTCAGATTGGTTATTGGACCAGTGCCAATCCCAAACACTTCACCATAGTCCCTTAGTCTCTGCACTACAATCTCTATTTTTAAGTAAAGAATTATTATTGTTGTGTTTGTTGCTTCTATAAAACATTCTTAGATATAAGAAAGGTGTGATACACATTTATTATTATTATTATTATTATTATTATTATTATTATTATTAAGCATATGTAGTCTGTGTGTATTGAGAATTGACATAAAAAGGTTTGCATCACCACACAATGCTTTGCTACTGTTGGCAGTGCAGTTGAGCAAGCAGTTATTTTTGTTCTTCATCACAGACTCCCAACCAGGCTCAGATGAAGAGGGTTGCTCCGAAGTCTTCCTCCCCACGGACAGCGACTATGACTCGAGTGACGCTCTGAGCCCAAGGGAGCTAGACCTGGTCTACTCCTCTGCCCAGGATCTATCCCATCAGGCTGTGCACGCCCTGAGTGGCAGTGCTCCAGATGTCCTACAGATGCATGACCTCAAATACAGTGCTTGCTCCAAGGTCAGTCTGGACACTGAATCTTGCGCTAAGGACATGGAGGAGCTCTCCCTGTCTGCCTACTCAACCAAGTCCTCGGACAGGTCATCTCGCTGCAAGTTCCTGATTGACCCACCAACCAAACGGAAGCTCCTCTCCAAGAGCCATCCCCAGAGGAGCTATTTCGGTGGGCCCCACCGCTGGCTACGCGTGCAGAGTGAGAGCCAGACGTCCTCGCTCTCTGAGGGAGTGTACACCCGGCAGACTGACCTGGACCTGCCCCTGGAGCTCCCGCTCTCTATACCACACTCCCCGTCTGCCTCCAACCACCTGGATGAGAGGATGGCCGCTCCCAAGGACAGCAAACCCAACGTGCGGAGGATCTTTGTGGAGTCGTGCAGCACGACATCCCCAAGCAGAGCTGGTGCTGACTGGCCAGAAGAGAGAGAGGAGGACACCACAGGGGCCACTGTGGGGGAGATGCTGTCCTTTTTCGGTGTTGCCTCAGAAGCTCAGGAAGTGGATTCAGATGACCAAACGAATGATCAAGTTTCTGAAATACTCAGCAGTACACTTTAGGATGAACCCTCCTGCATCAGTCTGTCGTGTTGATGTGCGCCATCTTGTTTCCACCAGATTGCCTCTAAGCTCCACAATAACTTCATTTTTAGGCATGAAGACTCTGTGTTGTAAAAGATGGAATCTTACTCTAATTACTGCACCCTCTTGGTAAAATGTAGGATAGCACAATGAAGTTGCTGGTCAACTCTGTAGGACTCATAAACCATGGCTCTGACTGTTAAAATACTGACTATTAATGCAACGTGAAACAAAGTGCTGCTTTTACCTTTGAACTTGAAATTGCCTATGCATAGATGGGTATCATGGGTAAAAAGTGAAAAGTAGTACTTTTTCTCCATCTCTGATTATGGCTTTCAGATGTAGTCGCATGTTATATTTGAGGTGTATGAAGTACCTGTGTTTTACCCTCTAAGGCATCTTAGTTAATCAGGTTTAATTTAGCTGTCCAAGGAAATTACGTTCTCTACTGGCACAGACAGATTTTGATGCGGGTTGCTTGTAATAATTCTGCCCTAGAAGATCCATCTGTTTAATAAGTTAAGTAGAACTTAAAGGTACAATTTGTTAATACCAGGTCCTAATCTCATGCAGAAAAAAGATATAAACACTTTGTGAGACCAGTATCTAAAAATGATGTCTACTTAAACTCGCTTGAAAATCATTGGGTTTAGAGTATTAATCGGAGTTTTGACCGACTCCCGATGAAGGTAATGTTTGAGCGAAAGACGATCCTCTACAAGCATGCAGCGCAGATTTTTAGAACGTTTTCATTTGTGGTGACAGGGAGGACACACTTTATTTAGTGAATCAGAGTTCAATGAACAGGCCAAGGCCCTCATAGCAAATGCCTTGAGTTGTTTGCTTATTGCGTGTTTAGGAGGGTTTGTGGTGTGCAGTTTTTCTTCTCTGAAGTATTAGTGGTGTGGTCCATTTGTTCTCGTTCCTTGTGATGCTGTCTAGCCTGTTAGCCTTAAAACAAATGAAAACCACTTGTGTTGTATGAAAAGGCATGTAGAAAGTGTGTTTAGAGAACTGCATCCTATGCATGATGAATGCAAGGGAAATAAATATATTATTAACACCATATTTTTAACACCATGTTGCCCTTATAAAGAGAGAAGCCACCTTGTTGTTTTTGGTACTGCAATCTGTACTTTATATGAAGGGTATACACCACTTTATTTGAAGGTTATTTGTGAATATTTGGGTATTTTGCAGCTAAAATCAATATTAATCAACCATACTCTTGACGCATCAACAAAGCCATAGAGATTTTAACTGTAAAGAGAAATATAAAGAAATATAGTACAGAGGAATAAGTACTGCACTGAGAGTGGCTCTGGATGTGTTAGCCTGGATTTAGCTCTTTATAAGTGCACCATGCATTTAGTCCATGATGGATATCCCACAGTGGTTTATTAAAATATGTGTGTGTGCAAGAAACTGGATGCTAACCACTAAATTCTTTGGAGTCAGAGGCAATGAGGGCAGCTTACATAAGCAACATTGTGAATTTGTCTGTTGCAATGTTATGACTTGTTGTTGTTGCAGTGTATTAAAATGTTTTTTGCACAACTATTCATTTAACTCCTCAAAATACATTTGTACTGGACTTCTGTAGTTTTTAAGATAAGGAAAATGTTTCATCTTCCCACTTCCTGTACAGAGATGTCAGTTAAAGCTCACTTAAAACTGAGCTCAGGAAAAAAATGCACTATTTTATTATTCATGTGTGATTGGGTTCGGTTCTCTGCTCTTATGGTACTTGTTCTGCTGGTTCCTTTATGAGTGGGGCGTTTATATGAGATTTAACTGCAGATATTCTGGTGTAATCTCCATACTCTGACCAGCTGTTGTTCCAATAAGGTATTATTGTTAAATTATGAAGTATTTCTCATGATGCCTTTATACTGTGAACACAGCAAGCCAAAACAATTGAAGAGCATCCTATCTGTATATTTTTGCATTATGCATTTATGGATCCAAATAATATATTTCAGTATCGTATTTTTGACAGTCCTTGTCCCATGTCACAGCGGTTTTTATTGTTTCCTGTTTAGCTTTTACAATGCAACTAAATCTGACATTGTGGCAGAAGTGTTTATCAACTTAAATAAACATTCCAGTGAAGATATGAAATAAAATATTGTGTATGTGTGTAATTTATGTGTGATTCGTAACCTTGGACATATGAAAGTACTTTTTATTGTTATTTTCGTTACAAAATTTTATTTCTGAATGTTTGCATATACGATTTTATATGATTTTTATGATTTTATATGATTTCATATGATTTTATTTATCATTTAAGTCAGTCTTTAGAGTTTTTTTTTTAACCGAAGTGGTTGAAACTACATTACATATGCAAATTGATTTAGTTTAAAGTTATGCACATGGTACAAGATTCCCAATGGCAACATTCATATTAAATGAAAAGGACACTGAGTGTCCAAAACAATGAGGAAGGGAAGGAGGTTTATGTGGGAGAGTCTGTGTGCATGTTTGTGTTTAAGACAGAACTGACCAAAAGCTGCAGTGAAACCGTAACTCTTAAATTGACCGTTCAAATTGCTCTCCTGTTAGATCATCAAAGGTCTTCACAAGGAATTAAACAAAAACAAATTACATTTTTATCTAGCTTGGTCATGAAAGAATCAGGAATATTTGTGTCTCAACCTGGGAGGGCTTTTGATCCATCATTAAGATTAAGAGCACATTGCACTGAGTGTGTGAGACAGTGATGGTCTTTGTGACTGCATTTCAAGCAGCCTTTCCTCAGTTATTTCCATTAAAATCAAAGGACAAATAGACCCACTGATGAGATGATTCAGAACATATGGATCTCACTCTGAGAGAATGGAAAAAGCAGTGTGTGTATACATTAGGGAGCAGACCTTGCCAACTATCAAAGAGTGGTCTATAGATCAAGAATTGAATGACGCAATGTTTGATCCTGACTAAAAATGGGCAAGATCCTGCCTGCCACTACTCCTATCAACCTATTGTAAGAGTTGTGAATTATGTGACTGTTCAAAGTAACAATGGAATTTAAAAAGGTCAACCTTAAAACCACTACCAGGGCTATGTAGGACCACACTGTATGCTCACTAATTTTAACACGTAATGTTAAGCTGTTCTGTGTTTGTACCATTTTATCATTTATTAATAGGACCAAATATCTTTGTCCATTGTTGGGAAATGTTTCTCCAGTGGAGAACATTTGGAGTTATACCGAAGGTATCATTTTCAAGTGTCGCCGCTCCCCCTGTCACCACAGTCGATTGGTACTCTTATCTTGAAAACATAATTTCACCCCATTTCCTTTGTCTCGAGTAAGAACACACATCCTACTGGCGCCGGACACATACTGTCACAGTATTAGCCCAGAAAATTACTCCAAGGTCAATTTAAACTTTAAAGAGGGATACAGGAATATCGGAAACAACATTCTGTGTAAGTCCAAACACGGGCATTTTAACCATGTGTGTTCTACCGGTTGTTTCAGGCATTGCTATTATTACTCAAAATAAGTCTTGCAGTTAAAACGCGTGTAACGTGTGTTAAACCACAGACGGCATGGTGCCGTTTTAATCAACGCTACTTTAGTAAACAGGCTGTATTGTAATCTGAGTTGTAATACTAAACTGTTGAACCCTAACTTGGAAATGGACAGCATTGCAAAAAGATTTTATCTAGATATACACCTCTACATTTGTCCTAAAATAAGTTTAAATGTCTGCGATTACTATGAAAGAATGAATGAATGAGTGAGAGAAATGCGTGTTTTTACATCATGAATGCCAATGTTAAGGGACCGACGTACTTAATGAACTACAGTAGTCTCTAATACCTCTCCATGAATGTTACATTTGGAGATTCCGATATTCGCGTGTGCACGCCGGCAGAGGGCGCGCGACTGCACTGCGCACCCAAAGACCCTATTCCCAGTTCACTCCATTTCAAGCACCCCGCCCCCAAGAGAAGGAGGTGTCGGGGAGCACTGGCAAAAGACCCAAAATTAAGAATGGGTCTTTGGGTTACATCACAACCAGCGGGGATAAATCGGACGAACCAGGTGATTCTCAGTTTGGAGTCCAGCAACAGAATACGAGAAACCATGTGGACACTCAGACGTCAGGATACATGTGGATGCCGAAGTGAAAACCTGAGTGGGATCACACGTGTGGGAGCTCAAAGGGGAGACCGCTGCTGTCTGAGCGTTTGATGCTGTCATGCGCTCCTTCGCTGTTGTTAACTTGTCTTGCTTAAGGAGCGTATGTCATGACCTTCACGTAAATAACTTCTTGGATGCCCACTTACTTTATTAAGAATTATCGTTGGAGTGTCACAGTGCATTGTGGCAACTGAACTTAATGACCATTTCTGAGGAGACAATTTCTTTATAAAGCAGGAGTTCATTCATCGCGATTCCCCTAAAGACCCTAGTGGACGTTCACGACGGACTCGCAAGGATTTATCTGACCACGAGCGATATTATTGCGCAGCTGAAGAAAATGGATAACGTACCACACTTTCTGGCAATATACGTACTATTTTTCTCCCTTGGATCAAGGATCGAAGAAGGGATGTGCCAACATTACTACCTCCTTCGCCCCATACCCAGCGACAGTCTGCCTATTGTGGAACTAAAAGAGGACCCAGATCCCCTATTGGACCCTAAAGAGAGGGATCTAAACGAAACAGAACTCAGAGGCATACTCGGCAGTCACTTTGACCCCCATTTCATGTCAATCACTTCCCCGGAGGACAAATACGCAGTGAGCGACGACCTGAATGATTCGGAGATGAGACAGCGTCCCACTGGAACAATGCCTAAAGAAATCAAAGCGATGGAGTTTGAAATCCATGGCAAAAAACTCGGTAAAAAGCTCCGACGAAAGTTTCAATTGTGGCTGTGGAACTATATGTTCTGCCCAGTTGTTTATACATGGCAGGATCTCGGGAACAGATTCTGGCCCCGCTATGTGAAGGCGGGAAGCTGCTACAATAAAAGGTCTTGTTCGATTCCTGAAGGGATGGTTTGCAAACCTGCCAGATCGGCCCATTTTACGATTTTGAGATGGAGGTGCCTGACGCGTAGTCGAGTGCTAAAATGCACTTGGATACCAGTTCAGTACCCCTTTATATCAGAGTGCAAGTGCTCCTGCCCGAAATGAAATAAGCTACATAGTCATTTTCACATGCACTGTTGAGTGTAGGAATGTATATTTTATGTATATGTGGTGTCATTTTATAAGTTGTAAAAATGGTCAGTATTACCTATAACCAGCGTCTACTGTATTTGATGAGCATACTTTGGTTGTAATGTATTTATGTTGATAACATTTCGCATTGCGAAAAATTAAAGTACGTTTATTGAAGGAATTCCAAGCTTTTTCCATTATTCGGAAAAAAATGCTTTTTATAGACCTCAAATAAAATAGATTACAGTGTGATTTTACAGCGTGGTGTGTTGTGAATAAAAAGGGTAATAGAGTAATCACGAGTAATCATGTAAATTAAGAGAAACGTCTATTTATTCTTTATTTCCATGTAGTCAAACGTTTAAATAAAACCACTAAAACGGCACTATTGTTTTTCGTTTGTTTTACGTCGCTGTTATTCTTGTACTGTGTGTGCAAATGTAAGCAATGTTTGTGATCAGTAGTTTAGAAGTGAGCGGGTTATTTGGAATCCATACGCCAAGAAGAAGAAAAAACATTCCATTACTTTTATTTCAGTCTAAAAGTCTTATTTTCATTATACAAAATAATTTTCTTTGTTCCTAAAGAATGCAACCTACATTTATTATTACTTATTGCAACAAACCATCTCAACGTTCTCCTGAGACTTCTACTGATATTTCAATGGGAATCTATTTACGATTGTTAAAAACAATTATATCCAAATATTGAACTGATGAAACAGGTTAGGCTGCCTAAAAATTTGACTTATGAATTTACTTACAGTTGCAGTCCCAGATTTTATTTCTGTGTCTTAAGGGGGAGTGGAGCAGTATCTGTGTTTTGTTGGGTTTTTTCCCCTCATTCTGAGACATCATCAGTCCTTAAACAGTCTGAACTGTCTTTCTAAAAGGATTAAAAATTAAAGACCATCATTTTCAGATTCTTTTATTTAATCTGTGTGGCGCCTGAACCACATACTGGATGGATGATCGCATGTAAAAATATTCTTACTCGGTCTGCTGCCTAAAGTCTGTTGGCATGAAAATAACAACCTGACCTCTGTGAAAAATGAAGACCCTGAATTAACTTTATCGATTAACTTTAAAGCTCCTTTTTTTTTTACAACACACCAGGAGACTATGGTTCATTCTTTAGCTCCGTTCTATTTCAAAGCACTCTTAAATGATTGGTGATTGGTATCAAAGCGATTTATGACTTCAAAACAATATTAACCCCAAGATAAGCCTAATTTTTATGTGCTCACAAATTGAACAGTGACAGAACTGCCGCTGACTGATTTGTTGCAAGTCTGACACATTGATAGCAGTCTGGGAGGGTAGTCATAACATGCTTGGTACCAAGTGACGTGGACCATGAGGTGTGGGTGTTAGGCAATTTTCAAAACAGACTTTAAATTTCCCCCATGCAGACTGAGAAACACTAACTCTCTTTGTGTATGTGATGACAAACAAAAATCATGGCTAATGTGCTCTGGTCACATGGGTTACAAAATATATTTGGCTGGATATAGTACCATAAACTATTTGTTACAAATATTTTTCATTCATAGTATGTCCAAAAGAATATTTTCTTTACTTAATTTGTTTTGCTTAAGGTGAGATCATTAAGGTAGTTTTTGCAACAAGACTTGTCGAAACTAACGACTACTGCATAAACAAACAGTGCGTTTCCTTCATGACCACCCAGTAAGATCATGGACCTTCAGTCTGCTGCCTGGCATCCCATTCCTACCAGTCACCCACTTATACCCCCCCCACCCCACCCCCCGACCTTCAGTGTATTATTATTGATTTGTCATTTGTAATATACATTAGGCCAGCCTTAAGGATACCATTTAGTCCCTCAGCCTTCAGCTGTATGCTGATAGATGTTCAGCAGCTTGGTCTTCTTCAGCTCTGAGGCCATCTTGTTTGTGGAGAAAAGAGAAAGCCCTGTATTATTAAACCTCAGAAAGCCACCCAGGCACTGGAGTGGTTAACAAGAGATTGTTAGAGTGGCTAACAATCAGGTGTCAGCTGTAGCCACCCGGCCACGAGGAGGCCTTGCTTGGCCGCCCACCACTTCTCTCTCACCATGCCAGAGTGCTAAAATCACTGCTTTTAAACTTTCAAATGGGCTTAATCTAACCATGCCCTGGCAACAAAATTCTTAGTGCTGGTGTTTGTTGCTTGGGGTGTAGTCCAGATGTCTTTCCTACAGGAATGTGAGAACCACTTGTCTAAGAGATAAGTCGGTGCTCAAAATGGGGAAATAAGTATGACTCTTGTTGTGTTTTAGTTATTGAAGCCACTTCATTAAAACTGTTCACACATGCTTGACACTTTTTTTCACTAAATTGAATTGAAACTCATGTTCTGCAAAACATCTGGAGCTTTTGCTGCAGAGATTTGAAGCTTTGAAGATGATATTGATTTTCAGGCCCTGGTATCACCTAACTTCCACAATCACCACACTGGCACCAGAGAGGAAGTTCTGCAGATGTTTCATGTATAAATGCTGGTTAAAAACATTATTGAAAATAAAGAAGTTCTAATGTCTTAAGCAGTTGGAAGAAATGACAATCTGACTTTTTGTTTTTAATTTGAAGAATAGAAAAGAAAGACAGCTTCACTGCAAAATCTGGGTCCACCAGTAAAAGATAGTACCCTTGAGGAAATGAGGAATTATGTTTTCAGAACTGACAGTTAAGCAGACCTCATGCAACACTGCAGCTCTTTGATTGGTAACCATTGTTATTTTCTGAGAATGGAATGTATTGTCAGAACATCATGTTGGGAAAATCTTAATTATAGCCTAGATTTAGAGTAAAGTGATGATATTGTGAGGAAAAGACATGAATCAACATAAGTTGTAGGCCAACATTAAGCAGTTCTTTGGTCTCACAGAAATTCCATGGTCTATACAGAAAATAGATGCAGTGAATAAAAATGAAAGTGCCTCTTGTTTAACAGAGAGGTCCTCCATCATTTTGAATTATTATAATAACTGGTTTACTTCTGAGTAAACATTTGGGTTGGTTTGCTACATAGTAGCAGATTTTCATTTGTAGTGGGCCATTATACAGCAGTTAATATGCAGTGTATCTAAGTTACATGTTTATGTGTCAGAGGTTTCCGACCCCAGGAACATACTTCTTTTTATGTCTGTCTTTATCCCCAGCCCTGGAATTCTCAGTACTGCCCCCTACTGCCATATGCTGCTACTTCATAAAAAGTGTTCCAGAATGTGTTCAGGTTCTCTGATTGCACACTTGAAGAGTATGAAAGGTTTCTATGGCCAGTGGATTTGGTGTAATGATCTGTGTGAGAAGGCAGGTGTTCTTAAGATGCTGAACTATATGACAAGGATACAGGGCTAATCTTCACTAGATTTGGACACCATGTGACCCCAGTGGTATGAATGCTCCTTTCTGGGAGAGGTCAGGCGTACGGTTTGCATTTAACAAGGTTCCCTTTTTATGTAATGAATCACATATGTGCACTGGCAGTAAAAATTATTTTCTCCAGGCACAAATGTGGAGCTCATACCAGCTGGAAGAGAGATGAACCTGGCTCGGGTGCACTGGTATCTCTGGAAGAGAGATGAACCTGGCTCGGGTGCACTGGTATCTCTGCGCCCTATTTAACACTGTTCTCTTAATGATGATCTCTCTCTTCACGTCTAAGGGCATAAACAGAAGAAGCAATATAATTCATAAGTAAATGTTTACTTTTTAAATCCCTGCAATGATAACAGAAAGTACAAAAGGCAAAATTCATTATATATAGTGAATAGTCCAGGTACACTTGGGACACACCAGTTTTAGCAGAGTACACCTATTAGGAAGCTTAGGTCATGTATATATCCAGTTATTTTTCCATATTGTATGAAGGAGAAGAAGCAACCTGCAAATTTCGTTGCATATCAAATTGAATGTAGGCAGTACAATGTCATCAGGTGTGTCATTTGCAGGAATGTATGTAAATTAAAATCCACATTTTATTTAGTCCTCAGCTGTAGATTTTTTTTAACTTTTTTTCATATAAAATATGCAAATCTGAAAGCCTTTAAATGCCCGAGTCATTTGTGGCTTTATTTAACCGCAGGCTTCATCTCCTTTTGTCCTGCCTGGTCTATGGCAGCAGAAATTGGCAGCAGCTCCCTGTAATTTTCTCCCAGTGTCCAAGCCTGTGCAGGCAGCATGCCATGCATCCCCTGGTCCCCTGGTCCTCTGGTCCCAGTAGGATCATTTCTATAATACTGGCAACGAATTGTTTTCTTAGTTCGCAAAATTCCAGCAAAACATAAATCTCAACTTGCATCTGTCCCTTTGACTCTCATCTCTGATGTTTTTTTTTTGTCATAGAAAGGGTTGAGTACCAGTTACAGATGGAGCTTTAGACCTAAGCTTCTGGTGCCTATGTATGGGATCTTTAGCAAGGATTTACTACACAGCTGATGGGAGGATATGAGCCTAATTTGCAACAAAGTGGAACAGATCACCTTCATTTCACATAGAAATGGTGTTTTGTTTATCTTCAAGCTAATTACCTTTATGAAATGTTTATCAACCAAAGCCAAGAGGGAAATCTCTAGTGAACAGAAGGTCTGTGTTAGTCGATAGGTCTAAATCTTGGTTTGGTATATTACCTGTCCAGATTCATAATTTGGATGATTTACGAATTGGATTAAGAGGCTTTTTGGACTGGCAGAGCAGACATGGGAATCGTCTGTCCTGCATTGATCGTCTGTGGAGGAGTGAGATCAATCACGTAATGGCCTGTAGCTGTTTCAGGGAGGCTGGACTGTTGGTGAAAGTATTGGCAAAGCTGATCCATAATAAACGCACTGAGCAGACTGTGGCGTCTTATGTGTGCCTGCATGGATGTGTGCATCTGTGGGAATATGGACTATATGTAATGGTACTATATGTAATGATACTGTATGTAATGGTACTATATGTAATTGTGTGGGTGTGTGCAAGTGTCTCTGTAATGGCATAAAGTAGGCACATTGATAGACCATTTTTTATTAAACCCATATAAAAATATTCAGACTTATGATTATACTGATGGGAATGTGTTCTTTTCTAGTGTGCAGAGAGGAGTAGTAGAAGATCTCAATAGTCATAAAGAATCCTGGCATCTAGAGTCTGTATTGTGTGCTGTCCAAAATAAACATGTGTCATGTGTTTGATGTATAGTATAAGAACTACTTATCCAATTTTGAAGTATATCTTTTGTAATCCCTTTTTTAAACCTCCAAGTCCTTCACATCCAACAAAACCAATTAGCCCAGCTACGTTCTGTGTATTTCTCCTCTATCTACTTGCTAAAGCAGCTTTTACTGGAGTGATCCTGCCTTTCAAACCCTTCAGACACATCCCTGGCATGTCTCAGCATTACCTTTGTGCAAATGGTCCAAACTTGTCAAAATGGGATTACAGTCCCACATTGATGAAAGACATGCATACCAATGAAGTCATGTTATTATCTGTGCTCTTTTATAATCATATATATATATGATTGTATAAACCAGTTTAGAGGGTAATAGCAAACAGCAAACAAAGTAACAAAAACAAGAACTAATTAATGAATTGTGTGACTATTACACCCACTATCCTTTAAGATATTAGCTTCAGACTACAATACTTTTTGACCTGTTGTAGGTTTTTGGTTGTACTGTACTTTCCTTCTATGCCAGGGACAATGTGCCCCCTAGTGGTTAATCAGGGCACAGACTGAATGAAGGTTTTTTTCGCCCTCTAATGTCATTACCATTTTTAACCAGTAAACAAATGACTGCTGTTCACCTGACAAAACATATGGCATATAAAAAAGAAATAAACAAATATTGCTTGGAACATGCTGAATGAGAGCTTGTACAAAAGTGTGTAGATGAAGAGCATTGATGGTATGCTGTTAATATTTTGGATGTTTTCCATATCTCTCTCATTTGGTTTCAGGCACATTATCCTTGAGGATAAATTCAATAACATTTAAAAATATTCTCTGACTTTTATTATCTGTTGTTGTTTTTACACAGAAAATGTATTTTTGCATGGCCAGATCACATATATTACTACTAACACAAACACATATCTACTAAGAAGAAGCCCTGTTTTAAACCAAATGGGTCTAAAGATGAATACAATAAATAAGTATTACATACAAAACGTTAAATCAAGATGAAACAGATAAAAGTAATAGGAAAAAATGTACTCATGAACTGTGCCAGACTAGGAAGACCTGAAGTCTATGATTCCTGTTGTGCCAGTCCACAGGTCAAGAAGTGAGTTTCTGTGATGGAATATTTGGAAATGTTTTTGATTGAGTTTGAAAATGTGTTTGTGATTATCTTGTTTACATCAGTATGCAGAATAAAATAACCTCTGAATTTTAAATACTATTAAACCATCCCATAGCAGTAAGTCGTTGGTGGCATAATTTCATCTCTATATATTCCAGTATATTCCACATGAGTATGTTTAAGGCCTTTTCAAGGAGTTCCTGATGCATAGTATTTTAAGATGTGTGTCTATCATAATAGAAGAGGCAGATTTACAACCTCCACTGAAGCTATTCCTCTCCCCCAACATACACAGTAGACATGATCTCCTAAATCTTGCAGCTACGCTCGAGGTATTCAGCCTGGCAGTGGGAGAGACCTGCACGCACATGTTGGCGTGGGGAGAAGTTATCATGGATTAACGTCTTGTTTCAGCTCAAAGGAATGCCTCGCCATTACTGTGGCGGAGCGGCGGCGGGGGCGGGATGGGGCTCGCGCTCCTTGGATGTGGAGGTGACGACTCACTTTTTCCATGGCTCTCGCTGTGGAATAAAGGCCCGCGGGCTGGGCTGCTGTCCCTCACCTCCCCGACAGGTACGTCCCTGGTGCGCCAAGTCCAGGCTGGGCCGCGCGTCTCGCTAAACCCTGTAGCCGCGAGCCTCTCCAAGGTCTCACCCGAGTGCAAGGCGACATGGTTCTTGTCGGCCCCCGCAGGACAAGGCTGCTGGCAGACGCACCGTTTGATCAAGACCACCAAAGCAGCCTGGTCAGTTCCTGTGAAATAGTTAGAATGGTTTCAAACCTCATTTACTCCTAGAGACACGCAGAATTACACACATTCCCGGTAAGAAAAATGTAGGGAGCTAAATACAGCAGCTTTATTATTAATGAAAAGCACACCGCAGTTTCCTGGCTGTGTGTGGGGGTTTTTTGGGGTTTTTTTTTTTTGGTTTTTTGCGATACTGTATACTGCAATCTTATTCGTACATTAATGCTTTACTGTACACTGTCTGTCTGTCACAGACATACAGAGAAAAGCAGAAGAATAGGAAAGTGAGAGAAAGACAGAGCAGCAAAACGTTTGACATCTTACCTCTCAGCTGATGGATGACTGTGGGAGTATTAGAGTGACCTAGTCTAGAGCTGGATTGTTGTCATAGTTTAAAAGTACTGCTCCCTCATCCGGGGTCCCAGGAGTGAGATTCCCTTGGATACTTGGTGGATACTTTAGTGCTGCACATGGTGCTAAAGCAGCAGAGATTAAATGAATACAGGAGAAATCCTCCACTTATACAGTATTGGCAGTAGTGGACTGAAGTTTCAGAATAGTCTAGAAGTTTTTGAATAATCTAGTTTAATTGTAGGCTATTAAAAGATACAAGGAACCTGTGAGTATTTGAAGTGAGCTGAACAACGATGTGCTGATAGAAAATCTTTAGGTGGTATAAATGAGTGAATGTCTTATATACAGATGGAAAGGGATGAGCAGACAGAGAGTATCCACAGCAGAGACAGAGAGAGGCACAGAGAGCGAGAGAGAGAGAGAGAGAGAGAGAGAGAGAGAGAGAGATGTTATTGCGCTGGAAGATGGATTGGAGTCTGGCGCATGTGCCAGGGGGGAGACTCCACATTTCCAGACTGGCTCTGTTCTGCTCTAGCGAATAACTGTGTGTGTGTGTGTGTGTGTGTGTGTGTGTGGGTGGGTGGGTGTATGTATGTGTGTATGTGAGTGCGCATGTGTGCGTGTGTGCACATGTGTGTGTGCAAAGGGGGTTACACTGCAGCACACTGTTCAAACTGTTTATGCATACCGGCCTGCTCTGAGTGCCTCTTTGTCATGAGCTGTTTACATAAACTTATTTTAGGAAAATTCCACATGACTGGACAGGATTTCACCATAAATCACTGAATTTGCAGCTTTGTGTAATGATAACTTCTGTCAGTCATTCAGTCTTCATGAGCTGTCTTTGTTTTTTGCCAAGTCTCAGGGGACACAACACCTTCTGTGTAAGAATGTAAGCAGGTGAGTGTAACTGTAGTTGGGAATAATGTTTCTGAATTTGTCACAAAAACATTTAAAATATTTTATTTTCATTGTTGCATTTTCTTCAAATAAATTTTCTAAATTCTGCTGCAATGGCCTGTCGGTATGTTATCATTATGTAATATTAACGATCTACACTAGATGGCAGTAGAGAGCCAAAACACAGACCCATTCACTTTCACACGAGATTTTAATAAAGTAATGAAGACAGACAAGAAGAACTGTTAAACGAAATACAAGGAAGACTGCAAGGTATGAACTTTTTACATAAAATGATCGTCTTGACATACTGTGGTAATCTAACAATATTTTTGTTTACCAAAATACCCAAATTATCAGTTACATATAATATGTCAAAATTACATTGCACTGTTTACCAAAAGGATGGTGACCATGTTGAACTGAACAATAGGCTCAGTTCATTAACTGTGAACTATAACAGTTGTGCAAAATCAGTCAAATATATTGTATGCGTTCATGAATGGTTTTTTTTCATTTTGTTGTTTTAATTTTTTTTAATTCTGTGACATAATTCATGCAAGAAATTATGCAGTTGAATGCTAATCATAATGAAGATGGGTTTGAGTAAACGTTGAGTTCATTTTTTTCATTGCCATTAGACCTAGAAAAACACAAACAAGAAATGATTTACATAATCTTTGTTGTCACTGTACAATTTCGTACGATAGATGAGTGCTCAGCCAACACTACCTTGGCTTAGCTCTGAGATGCCTGTAGCTATGGTAGATTGAAACAACGATAAACACAACCACCAGAACTCCAGCTACTGCCGCTAGTCCAATCAATTCACTCATTTCCTCTGAATCTGAGTAAAACGAACGAACAAACAAAAATGTTGACATTGTATAGAATTTGCAAAATGCTTATAGTAATTTGCCAATTAACTTGGGGAAATCAAATAAAAAAGATATCTTTTTCTGCACTCACTTTTGGGTTTGCACAGTTCCCCGCTGGTGACTAAGAGGTGTCTAACGTTGTCCAGGGATCCGTCGTTGATCTCAGGGTTAATAACCAGTAGCTCACACATTAAGGGGTACACATTGACTGTCTCAAAGGGTCCCACCAACAGGTTCTTTTGAAAGTCAGGCCCCACTGCCCTGAAGAAAGGCTTCATTTCCAAAGCCTGGTTATCAAAGCCATGCTCTCCTTTATTGAGCTGAACTGGCAACAGCTGGCAAAGGAAAATGAAACATTTTGATGTGTCTGCATTTTTGAATGGATGTATTTCTGAATGGATGAAAACACACATAAATCAATGTAGTGTTTATATGAAATAATACTACCAATGTTGTATTATATCAACATTAATCAAATACAGGCTAATTTCCCCATTTATATTCCTCTTATCTGAATTCATATTTTTCAAGTTAGTGTTGATGTTCAAATACTCACCCCATTGATTAAATATCCAGGGTCAGCATAGAGAATGATGGGTAAAATGCGTGGATGATTTGAATAATGAAGGCGAGAGGGCATATCTTCTCTCTTATAGACATGCAGGTTAGGATGGGCACCTCTCAGTGTGCGGTATACCTTCTCCAACAGGCCCTCTCTGGGCAGGATCATCGCAGTAGGGCCGTAGTCCACCAAAATGAACTTAATATCCTTAAAGGAAAAACCTGGGATTTTGGACAGGATAATCTGCTTCACCTCAGGCCCTCTCAACACAGTGGCCATGCCATGATCAGCAGTGATGATGATGTTCAGTTGGTTTGCAAGGCCATGCTTGTTGGCAGACTCTCGTATGTAGCCAACGGTGCGGTCCACCATTCGGACAGCGTCACGCCGCTCGGGGGATTCGGGTCCGTACTTGTGCCCGGTTGCGTCTGGCTCGCCAAAATAGAGTGAGACAAAGTCAAGGTCCTGTGCTTTAAACCAGTCTCCCATGACCTTATCTACATTCTGTCTCCATTCCGTCTCATTGGAGTAGTTGTAGAATGGAGGTTCCACCTCGCTCACTTGCACCCTTTCTTTCTGATACGTTGCTGCGGTGCCTGGAAAGTGCAAGGATCCTGTTTTCAGCCCCTGAAAGCGTGTCAAAGAACGACAGTTCAGCGTCTGTTCTGACACTATTTTAACATATGGGTGTCTGAAGAACAGTGGAAACAGCAATTCTAATCATAATGCTTAAATATTTTGGAAAATATGATAAAAGTACAGTGTCTCAAATCTTTAATCACGGGGTAATCTGTAATTACTGGGTAGTCTGTAAAAACTGGGTAGTGAAATGTCACGTAGATCCCAAAAACCTTTGTTCCTGTGTTGTATTCTGTCATTGGACTCTACAAGCTGTACATTTTTTGGATTGATGTTCTCCAAAGTGCTTCTGTTTGGATGTTTTGGGAGAATAATTCAAGCAGATTTTACCTGTCTTTGAGCTGTTATCCATATAGGTAAACTGCCATTGTCCCAGTAGTCATCAACAAATTGTGTCATGTAATACTGCTTCCTTTCTTGAGTAGTTGTGTTGAACCACATGTTGTGAATCACTCCATGATTCTCAATGTAACGTCCTGGACAGATATTGTTCAATATATGAAACGATCTAAGACTGATTTTCACCACCTGTCCAGCCTATACTACCTACTGTGTTCTCTCACCTGTCAGTAGAGTAAAGTGACTGGGACTGGTGATGGTTAAATACGGTGGGGTGACATACGTTGCTTTTACTCCTTCTTCAGCCATCTTGTCCAGATTTGGGGTGTCCACGTCCCGGTCATAGTCCCACCTGAAGCCGTCGAAGGAGACAAGCAGCAGTTTGTTCCTCAGTGTGGTACAGGGCTCTTGGACTGGAGCTGAGAGAGCTGGAGGAAGGACAAGCAGTGAAATACTCAGCACCCACAGCATGATGTGAAGAACCTGCAACACTCACGGAGGGCCGTTGCATGTTCATGGACCAAGGTTCTCTTTCTCTACCCTCCATTACCTTTTATCTGCACTTCATGCTATTTGAGCACATCTTAAGTTTTACGAGCAGATTAGTTCTTTTTATCTTATCACGACAGCCTTAACCAAAGCTGTGGATGCGCAGGTGCTTACTCTGCACTTTTCACCAGGTTTAAAACTCCTTAAACATTTTAAACAATAATGTTTTAGCCTGTTTATTTGTATAATAGAGATAATGTGTATCTACTATAAACAGTTGAAAACATGGTGAGCATTACATCTCCAAAAAAAAAGCATTATTATGACATTGTTCTTGATAAAAGCCATTACATAACTTTTCCGTTGATGGTTTTACTAGTTTGTTGCTCTTTGATATCTATCATAATCTAACAAAAGAAGCAATCAAAGGTTATTGGCAGCAAGATAAAAGAACGTGGCCAGTAAAAATAAAAAGTAAATAAAGAAGAAAAAAACCCGCTAGAAACACTGTAAAGTAAACACCGATGTCATCGGACATCATTACTAAAATATTTCTGGTATGGCACTGCATGGAGACATGATGTCATATAAAGTTATGCTCACTGTTCCAGAACTACTATTATGACATAATGGATCATAAAGTTGCAGAGGGAACATTCATTCAGAGGGAACTGTCATTTATTGTACAGCACAGTTGAAAATATACAAATACCAAGTATATGAGTGAACATAGAGACAAAATTCTGACTTGGAATGAGTGCAGGTCATTATTATCAGTGAGCTTATCCAGTGTGTTCACTGCTGTCAAGAATCTACACCAAACTCTGCACTGAATTGAAACCATTTTGTACTGGCGGCTTAACAATACCAAATACTTAAGTGTTAAAATAAATAGGCAGGATTGTTGAGAGAAACAAATAGAATATACTTATTTTGATAAATAGTATTCAGCCATGTAAAGTTAAGAGTTTTCTGTCTCTCCTTATTTGATTTGATGAGAGATCTAGAATAGAAGTTTATGCAAACCTCACTTGATTCTGATAATATACTCTGCTAATCACAAAGCTTTATTCATTCATATGTCAGCTATTCCTTTCAAGTTTCAGTTTTATTTAACAAATGCTTTGCATTGTCAATCAGAGGCATCTGAACAGTCAGGTTATTGTACCAACACACATAATACATCCTCCAAACGCTGGTGGAACCTTGTGTACAACGGATGAAATTTTGCTGTTGTCCAACTGTTGTCCTCTGGTAACTAAGATCGTGACTTGATTAGGACCTTGTAAACCAGCATGAGATGTAAAATAAAAGTCTCTTAAAACCCAGGGCATAGTGAAACCAAACTCTCTCATATCTCAGAGAATGTTGTGCTTGCAAGGGGAGGGAGGAACGGGGGAGGAGAGGAGGGGAGGGGGGAGGGTTTGGGGGTCTTTAAGGGTCTGAAGATTGACACCACTGAATTTCCAACAGAGGGCGATATTCACTAGAGTTAGAATGAAAGAAATAAACTGCACTTCTCCTGCATTTTTTGGCACATGCCTTAACATCCTCGTAAGACCCAGGGTGTTGTGAAACCAGTTGCCCTAAGTCCTCTTAGGAGAGCATGGTGTTTCGTAAGTTTAAGAGACATTTGATAAGATTAGATAAACATAAAACACTATCTGATCATACTTTATTCATAAAGAGGTCATAAGCCTTGCAGTCTTGTGTATAGGATATTAATCTTGTAATCTTGAGGTTGATGCTTATGGTAATGAAGTGCTGATTTAAAACTGAACCTTTGTGTTACCAGACCTGCTGGGGAGCATAATTTAGTCTTGGTCTGCTACCTTCTGTAACCACTGTAAATTAATTCATAGAGTTGATTCTTTAAATAACTCAGGTTCACGTGCTCTTCTTATATTCTCTGTGGGGCACACCTTCATGACTCCAGAGATAATCTAATTTCATAGAGTAATAGAGTTTATGATACATCTACTATCTCTACCCACTTTGTAAATATAGAGGAACATCTTGATATTTCTGTTAGTCATACCACTGCGGGTATATAGGCCTAGTATATGTAGTAGACCATATACACAAATCCAGCGCGATAATAACGTAGAACACGTTTTCCTCGAGCAAGCTGTTTTGAATTTTATGTTTACAACGCATGCAGAGCAAAACAAGTGTTGTGAGAAAAAATGCTTTTAAGAGGATTAATTGCTACTGAGGGGAGGGAATCAACTTAAGAGATGTATTTGAAGAAAAATAACTTCAAAGTTTAAGCGTCGCACAGAAACTTTATAATCTGCGATTCCAATTTATTTGTTAACAACAAGTTACGTCAGTGATAAACCTGTCAACCAATATCTGAAGTTAAATTATGTAATTAAAATATTTTCATCGTTGTATACGAACCACAAAAATGTTGTCATTTTAAATATACGACAGAGCACTTCGCTAGTCCAACTGGCTATAATAATAAAAATAAATAGAATAAAAATAATAATATTAATAACAACAACAATAATAAATATTATTATTATAATCATCATCATTATTATTTTGGCAAAAGTCTTTTTCGACAACGAGCTGAACGGGAATTATTTTTGAAAGTCTTCAAAGAAGTTTAAATTCGTGCTGAATTTATTATAAATCAGTGAACCAAAATAAACTATCGGATGATCTCAAGGAAACGAGCCTTGCAGCGTACAGTTAATTAGCAATGTGATACACACAAAACGTGCAGGGACGTTGATCCGGAAATGCATAGATGGATGCAATTGTTAGTCCACAAACGTGGCTGTTTTTCATTTAGCAAGCAAATCACGAAACAGTCCACATGTAAACAACTCGTAAATTAGCGAGCCACATCATCAGTTCTATCTTAATCTGGACGAAAACAAAGAAAGAAAGTCACAATCCTCACTTTTTTTACGTTGCAACTTTTCAAGAAAACGATCGACAAAACCCACAAGAAAATGGTAAGCTATAGGGCCTTTCCCCTACCCCACCTCACCTCACCTCACCTCACCTCACCTCACCTTCCCTCCCTTC
>JAOXYF010000012.1:6561828-6582603 GCA_028565775.1 Sternarchorhynchus goeldii
CCCATCCCGCCTCCCCTGCCCTGCGCAAGTACTTTGACACGACGCATTTGTAAAGCTCTAATTGATAGTTTCCACAGTGCTCAATATTCAGGAAAGAGCTTGACACCTTTTACTTGATACCTTTTATGGTGTAAGACAGAGTAGATGAGTTAGATGATTTTCTTGTGTCGCTTGGGGAACACTTCTCACAAGATGGTGGTCAAAAGTGTTTAATGATGGAGCTTCACTGAAGTCGATTAAACCCTCTTGACAGCTTCAGACCTGGTTTGTTTTTGGCCTTAAGAAAGGTTCAAGGTGAACATCTAATCTTTGTGGGGATAAGACACTCTTATTAATCAGCACTTATTTCACTCATTCATATTCATCCACATGGATAGGGAACAGTAGGGTGTGTGTGTGTCGGGGGTGGGGGGGTTGTGCATGCATGCATGTGTGTGAGTGTGAGAAATGTCACAGAGAGATAAAGGGATTGAGAGCAGCCTTCTGGCCTTGTTAAAACCATGTTTTGATTTAATAAGACCTCCAGAGTTAAAACCCGCAGAACTTTAGATCAACAGAGTGTGAAAACTAAGCTGTCGACATGTTTGTTTTAGCTCTGCTCGTTCGAGTGCGCCTGCGCATTTCACACGTCCATGTGGTCATAATACTTCAGGTGCTGCTGCAGTCTGCGTATAGTGTTGGTATGGCGTGATGTGGCCTCGTTACTGTTTGCTAAGCAGTAGTAAACTGAGAGTTTGTATGGCTGGTTTAAATGACAGCTGGCCAGAAGGTGGACTCAGGGCTATGCTGTGCAAGCAGGTTTAGACCTAAGCCTGCGTAAAGCTCAGGACTTCATGTAAGCCTGTGCTGGACACTTCAAACAACTCGGACTAAGCCCTCGAATACCAGGCTGAAGCCCTTGGCAGATGTTCCCATTCCCTTTCGTTATGGCACAGGTTTGAGAGGCACTGATAGCACGTATGGAAGCACTCGGGTTGCTGCAGGCCGTACGTTAACCTGGTTAGAGGTCCGTGGATAAAGACCACGACGTTGAATAGGATGCAGTGCTTGAAGGTTGAACTTGGTGACGGTAAAATGCCGTTGTAGGGAACTGAACGGGTAATTGCATTGTGTTGTAAGACTCGGCATTAGTTTGTCTTTCTAAGCTGCTTTTCACTAATGAAGTTCTGTTATGTTCATTGAAGTAACTCGTCTTCAGTGTATGTGTGTGAAAGGGTGAAGGACTCTACAACCAGCAGGACCAGGCCTCCACCTCATGCCATACTGGCTGACAGAAATGCATAAGGCGTTAGTGCAACGCAAACGCATGTGTAAAGAAATGTATCTATGGTCTTTATGTTGACCTATTTCAGCTTGACTTGATTAAAAGTTTTTTTTTTTAAACCCACATGACTTCCAAGTGTCCCCTTCCTTTTATCCTTGACATTTATATCTATTTCAGTCTTTAATTTTACCCATATTGTGCTTTTTTTATTTCTTTTAATAAGTGGTTGTTAAAAATTACATATTTTCACATCCATTCAGTGTTTGATTTATGCTGTCATGAAACCTTTATTGGGATTCACTGGCTTCAGTGTACGGTCTGTCCTATGGTTAGGCCATCTCCCTTATCATGCAAAATAAACACTTCTGAATAATGTCTTGTGTTGTCTTGTAAAAAAGTAGTTTTATTGTATAGTTTGTTCCATTAAATGGACAGATGTTTTCTTGGGACAGTGTGTGTCTGGTAGATTTTTTATATGCTGTTGATTTTTTTTTCCTGGAACCTAAAGAATGCATTTCTCAGTATAGAAATATCCTTTTCATGCTTTGTAGTCATTTCTTAAAATCACATCGAGCCCTGTACCACTTCGTAATCAATGGTTATTGCTTAATTTTTTTAAACTGCAAATGTTGTTACTGAGCAGCAGTCACACATGGATCTAATGCTGATATCTCTCCCATTAATTAAGTATGTTAATTGTGAGTGTAACAGATGAATGCAGCATGGTTGGCTTCTTCTGCTGAGTCTCTCTCACTCTGCGCTGTTTATCACTGGGACATATGCTGTCATCAGCTTTTCAAACTCCACCGAAGCTGCATCTGACTAATTACCTGTCATTAAGGTTGAACTGTCTCTAAACATGTTCGGCTTACGCGGACTGAGCTGAAAACGTGGATGCATGTCTGGCCTTGTTTGCTAGTTGGTTTTTTGCTTCGTGAACATCTGATGTACAGCACCGAAGATGCACGGTGCTGGTTAGTGTTGAACGTGTCGTCGTTTTAGAAGAATTAGACAGATTGTACCACGGCAATTTCCGCTGGTAAATCAAAGATGGCGGCCGTAGAACGTTAAGTTGTAATTGCTGTCATGCAGGGATGATTTCCATGGTTACAAAGCCAGGGTCTACCATATGACCATAGTGCATACTCTCATGCTTATGTAAAGAAGACAATTTCAGTGTGCCTGCAGTGAGAAACCTCCCCCGTTTAGTGTCTGCCTTCCTCAAGAGATGGATTGCTTGCCTCTAGAAAAGACATCAAGTAGATTCACAATATATTAGCTGGCACGCTATTTGTATTATAAATCTAGCTACCCAATATTTGCGGTATTATTTGTGCTGGATTGTATTTTTGCTTATGACATGCAATAGTGTCCAAAATGCGCTTGAAATTCAAGTTATATAAGCACCATCTTATCCGAGCTTGCAGTGTGCAAAGGCATCAAGGGAGCTATGAACAGGAGGGCGTGGTTTAATTTGTAGTATCTTCTTAGCCAATAATATTATCGACCTTAATTTTTAACAGCAGTGCTATATTCCATAGCACATCTAAAAAAAAGTACAGTATTACAGTATTTCACAGATCATAAACATATCAGGCGTACACCTCTAAACAAGTCTTTGCATGTAAGGGTGAAGCCAGTTACAGATGGTTGCAGCCTACAACTAAACAGCTTGCAATGGTATTTCATAAAAGATGACAGTGGTTTAATTGTTGATGATAATATCCATCCACTGCCTTATGGCAACATACATTAGATTAGAAAGGACTTTATTCATTGATTCACTGTAAATCTGTGCATTTCCAGCTCAGGGTTTGTTTGGGTCGCCTTGCTTCAATATGCTTCATTTACATGGTGTTCCCATTTTGTTGCACCAGCCCTCCCACCTAGCAAATGTGAGGTGTGTGTGCTAAATGCTGTGTTCCAAGGTCTCAGAGCCAGCAGTTGGTGGTTGTGCTACAGGGTCTTCGCACATCTGCAGTGATGGGGCCTTTGGTGACATGGGCAACCGCAGATCAACTAACGTGTCGTTCGTTCCTTGAACATTTTAGCTTGCAGGCTATGTCTTGTGTGTTTGCGTGTTTAAATGTGTGTGTACCCGTATTGTTCTTTGTGTTGGAAGTGTGAGTTGCATGTGGGTGTATACGCATGTGTGCTTGTATTTATATGTACGGGTGTGTACCCGGAGTGGTGCAGCGATGCATGCCAGAGAGTCTGAGATTGCTGTGCCCCCTTAGCGCCCTCCTCTGACTGCTGGCTGGCCACCGGAACAGCGGCCTCTTGTGTACTGACAGTGATTTATGGGTAATTTAAAAGTCGTTCTTTTCAAAGCAGCTGGCTGCTGAGGGGTGCATCCATCCGCAACCCATTCCCCAGCAGTTAGAAAAAAAAAACTAATTTAAATTTACTTTACAGATCAAGGCAAATCAGGTGTGCATTAAATTGGCTGCATCCGTCCCATGTTCCAGGCATGGACCTTTGCAAGTGACCCGCCAAACCTTTGGAACGCCCCTTAACAAAGAATGTGAAATGTGTGTGATCATACAGTAAGATAAAAGCATGTCGGAATAAAAGGGGAGAAGCTTTAACACATGCTAGACAAAACTAGGATGGGAGAAATCCAACTTGGTTGCAGTACCAATTTTCATCAAATTCAGTCCAGAATTGATTTTAGTTACAGTCTGTATATTTTAGCTTCATGTTCATACTGCTGTTCCTACAAGGAAACGTTCCTCCCTCTTTTACTGGCAGTAGAAGGCCACTGTCTGTAATACTGCTGTTTTGTGGGAGATGATAACGGGCAATGGTCCTCCTGGTCAGAGGGCATGGTCTTCATCAGGAAACACCTCGCCTCTTTATAGGCCTTCTGGGATGCCACAGGTTCCTATCATATCTGTATAAGCAACAGGGGCGGGCTGAATGGCATTTACAAGACTTCAGGCAATTATAAAAATGGCACATTTGCTGGATCTCGCGCTGTGTTGACGATGATGAGAATCAAGGTAAGGCGAAGAGCATGTCACCCTGCAGTCAGGGTGGGGAGGACGTCCCGATTGCTTCATGAAATAAGTAACAGGAGTCTTAGTCTGATCTCTCAGAGAGACTGTGAATCCTGAAAGTGAATCTTGGAGTGTCGTGTTTAGTAAGCAGAGTGTTCATAATACATGCCTCGAGAAAGGAGCTGTACAGGGAATTGAGTTCAGTTAACCTTGAAATGTAATGTGTTCTTACTTACAGCGTTATACACTGTAGATCCAGCGGACAGAACTTTTCACTTATTAGAAAATGATCGACTTTGGAAAGTACTCCATAGGATTTGCTTAATTATTCTTTGTTGTTGATGAAACGTGGCAGATAAGAGTCACCTCTTATACATTACTGCAAATATGTCTCCCCCAGTGTTACACCAACTTAATTAAAGACTAATTTAAAGGTTTACTTGCTTTGTGTCAGTCTTCTATGGACTTATATATTTTCTTGTTGAAAATGAAAAGCCCCTAACCATCAGTGCTATGTTCTTGGTTTAATTAAGATAGGGGTACAGAAATGCTTCTTTGAAGCTGGTTTGATTTGACCTCAAACTTCTCACTGTGGATTAGCCATGCAGTGCTAATAGTGTGGCTGGTGTGTGCATGGGTCCTGGTGAATGCGGATCACGTGCGTGTCGGGGTACGAGGCGGAGGGCGCTGGTGTTTAGTAATGAAGAGATGGAGGTGCCAGCTACTAACGACTCGCGTCCAGTTATCTGGGTTTAGAATAATGACAGCGGCCAATTAGCGCGTTGGACGCAGCGCAGCGGGGCCGGCCGCTGGCGGGGTGGGGTTGGAGGGGGTGGAGGGGGACGTTGACAGGCAAACAGGCAGGATTCCCTGCGGTGTGGCTTCTGATGGAAGAGCAGACGGCCTTCTAATCAGCCAGGAGTGACAGGGTCCCTGAAAGCAATCCCTGTGCCGTAATCCCCTCCTCTGTGGACGGTGTGGGGGAGATAAGTCGGTCGGGTTAATGCGCTGCCGGCGCGGGAAACTGACAGGGTCCTGACAGGTGGACGCGGCTTCTGCTGCTTGTTTATGCTAATGGCGCCTCGCGCCTGGACAGATAGAGATGTCGCGTGTGTCCAGCGGGACTGGGATGGCCCGCCCACACGTGCACATGTGGCCCACGTGCCCTGCGAGGAGCGAGGGGCCGAGGCGACACCCGGCGGACAGAAGGTTCGCCAAGAGCGACCGTGCAGTCGGCCTCCTTGGGCTTGCTGATTGGCCGTGCTGTTTGGGAGTGCAACCGCCATTATAATGGGAGTTTTTGGGTCTTTATGGGAGTCTTCATGGGACTCTTCATGGGAGTCTTCATGGGAGTCTTCATGGGAGTCTTTAGAGGCCTCTGGTGTTCCACAGCAGTGCGTGTGTATGTGTGTTTGTACATGTGTGTGTGTACAGATGAGTCCAGCTGCATCTCCCAGCAATCTCCCAGCAGTGTGCATGTGTTCGGTGAGTGCTAATGGATGAGGGGCGAGCCTGGCTTCCTGTGGTTGTCCCTCAGATCGACAGCCAGTTGGGTACGGAGGGTCATCACTCATATCTGCACACACAAGGAGGAGCCGAAGAGGGAGGGACCCATGAATCAAGGGCGAGCAGCCATCACACAAAGATTGATGAAAAGCCAACGCATGGTTAAGTCTGATTTCATTTACAAGCAAAATTTTTACTGGAGGTGGGAAGGTGTGTGTGTGTGTGTGTGTGTGTGTGTGTGTGTGTGTGTGTGTGTGTGTGTGTGTGTGTGTGTGTGTGTGTGTGTGTACGTACATGCTCCAAAGGGACAGACAGCATCGCCCTGGGCTCAGATTTCATAAAACAAATACTTGTAATGAATAACAGCATGATGACTTTGATTGAGTACTAGTAAAAAAAAAAAACAAACTTGTAGGGCCTGGTCTTTGCACCTGTACCTGAGGTCATGACCTCTTTGCTGCGTGTTTATGACCTGCAGTGATACGTGACCTGAATTGGTTATTTTATAGGCTTTGATGTTTTTTTAATGCATTAAAAAAGAGAAGACACCAAGCACCAAATAAAACGGGAATGCGATCATGCGAACATCCGAGGAATAGATCATTAGTGCACATGTGCCTCGGTCAGCACTGCTGTTTTGTTGGACTTTTGTAACATATGGAAAAAACGGAAATGGACTGACATGTACTGCAATTTCCGCTGTGACTGTAAGTGGATTAATGGGGTTGCAATTAAATCAAGTTGTTTCCCAAGTATGTGCTTAGAATTCTGCTTTGTGCCAGGAAATATATAAACCGTTCTTTACATTTTACTGTGAGTAAGTGTCAGCATTAGTGTGTGAGCGGTTAATGATCTGCTAGTAGATCAGTGGTGTTCCAAGTTTTTGGCCAACTCTGTAATCAGAGTGGTGATGAAAAGGTCATACAATAGCAAGAAAATCAATGTATGCTTTGTCTATGATTGTGCTGTCTGTATAAAAGGAGGAGCAATTCCCATCTGATAACAGATTATATACTCCATTCGGCTGCATTTTTTTGATTACTAGTGCTGTTTTCATTTGTCATTGTAATTGCAGGGGCTGTTACTGGAAGTATTACTAGGCCTCTGTTGAAGCTTTAGTCAATGATGTGGCTTTGACCCTGGGTGTAGAGTGAACAGCAGAGCAAACAGCAGCCAGGGGTTATGGGTCGGTCTCTATACTTTCTGTTTCCTCCACCCTTCACGTCCCCCTGGGCCCTCCATCCTAATGTGTGCATGATCTGCTCCAGCCTTCGACTCTAATTTGATAATAATGATATTTGCTAAGGACGCCCTCTGCTTGCACAGTGTAATTACCTACTTTTTATATGATCTCCATTATTGGAAATCGATGTCGATAAGAGTGCCCCATTAGAGCTTGTTATTATCACAGCTTGGTTTTTGCAACACTGCCATTATTATTTTACACTCTGTAGACTGGCAGGTTTTATGGCCTGTTCTGTAGTCAGGCTGCAGATCCAGCAGGATGCTCAGTCCTCCTGCTTGAGGAGTGGAGCTGTGTGTGTGTCTGTATGTGTGGCCAGGGCTGTCCATGTGGTGTGTTCACACGCGTATGTGCGTGGCCGTCCATGTTGTGTTATGTTCTACGGGAAAGGAGAAGACAACCGTTGTTTCCTGAAGCTGGTGATACTTTATACTAAACGCACCGATTAAATAGCATGAACATGGATATGAATATGAACGATGGAAAAATACCTTAGGGGATACAAAATGCATTCTCTTTAAAATCTAGTGTCCAGTTTTGAATTGTTGCCTTGCTTCCTCAGTGTGGTTTTTAGGGAGTGAGTGAGTTTTTCAGATCTTTTTAGATGACAGATGACAAGTCACTTGCAGGCACACCTGACGTTCTTCTCTAATCATATGAAAAAGAACATGATGCCTTGCGGAGTCAGTACATGCCCATTGGTGGGACTGCAGAGACAGTGGTACTGTGCATATACAAAAAAAAAGAGAAGCATCTAAATGTTTGCTGCAAATTACGATTGCTGATGATAAACAGGTAGATGTTTTCACTTGTTTTTAGGTCAAGTCAATTCAGCCAATCAGATGTATTAATAAACAAGCATCACCGTCAATTCAGCCAATCAGATGTCTTAATAAACAAGCATCATGCCCTTTTTGGTCTGCACTAAGACTCTTCTTTGTGCTGACCTGTCAGGCTGTGTATTCAGAACATTGATGTGGCATTTACCAGTCAAGGTGGTTGTGATCTTTGTATTCGCCTGCAAACACATCATGTGTCCTGATTTCTACTTCTAAAGTGGAAGTTGAGCACGTTTGTAACATCGAGCCAGACAGGCCTGTGTTCATGTGGGATTTCCTGGGGTCAAGTTGGCCATGCACCCCCATGGACCTTCCAAGTAATTGTGACCTGCCATCTGGAAAGTCGTTAAATCTGGTGTTTTGGCTAGATTTTGACAGCTCTGTAGAGATCTTGTTTTAGTACTCTTTGAACAATAGCGGGTGTGTTTTATAGTGTGCGTGTCAGCAGGGCTCACCAACAACATTCTCATGTTGATTTCTGGAGATCTGGCATGCTTGAAAAAAACTCTTAGTTTTCATTACGTTGGGTGGTAAGGGAGAGATAGGGGAGAAATAATAACACTGGCCCCCATGTGGGATTGAGCTGTGATGTAGCATAGCAACAGGTCAACCCTGTTTGGTGGAGTACATGGTGTGAATGGCAAATAATGTACTTGAGATGCTAAGCAAGGCAGGTGACAGAAGAACATAAAGTCAGAACCAATGACAGAAACAGAGAGAAGGAGAAAGGGAGGAATAGAGTGAGTGTGTGTGTGTGTGTGTGTGTGTGTGTGAGAGAGAGAGAGAGAGAGAGAGAGAGAGAGAGAGAGAGAAATAAATGTGGGATCTAGTCTGGCCATACTGAGCAGAATACAGACAGCTTGGACAAGAGTACACTAGTGAGCAGTCAGATTTGGAAGAGTACGATTGCATCACCTAGAACTTGATACCCACTTATTGTAAAACAAACTGCTGTTTAACAGACAGTATGTCATATCTTACTGTGAGGCACGTTGGTAGTGAAAAAGGTCCGGTACTCAGGCATACATCGAGCCCTTAAAACTTGATTGTAAAGGCTGACACAGATTGTAAAGTCTGTCATTTGCTAGAGCATCATTTTTACATTCAGGAGTACAGGTCCAAAAAAATGAAGAAAGCTCTTCAGATTTGCTGTAAATCCCTGTGCTTTTGCTTCATTGTAAAGACCTATTGTTCAAATTACAAATCCTTTCTAAGGCTGGTTGTCAAGGTCTTTGTGTCCAGATCAAGTTTCTTGGTTGAATGCCACTTTGACATGCATCTTCACCTGAGATGTAACCCCACTAGTGTTAAGAAAAACAAAAATCTCTCTAGTGATGATTGCGCTCACTCAGTAACCTCTATCCATTCTGTAGAGATTTGCTTTTCAGTTTTGCAGTTTTGTAGTTCTTTAGGTTGCCTTCTGTATCTGATGTCTGAAAAACAAACATGTCTTCTCTGTGAGAGTCATGATAGAGATGCCAGGCACGGACAGGTGGAGCTCGGGTTATGTTTACCCTCAGCTTTGGCTCTCTGCTTCGACTTTCATGACAGCGGCATAAAAGTTGCCCATGATAAAAATTTCATGGATCAAGAATAGGAATGAGAGCAACCGCCCCATTGAGTGCAAGTATGTCAAGTCTATTCTTAGAGTTCAGGGAGGCTTCAGGGACATCTTAGAAGTTGGAGTAAACAGTTATCCTCAAATATATTGCCTTTCTCTCCAGATTGCCTTCAAGGCTGCGCGAACAGTTATGAACCTGACTGAAAGTTGCCTTGCTATTCCAAACTCTTGAATAGAAACCGAAATCTCAGAAGTACAATGGAAATGACATGTCATAGCCATTAAAGGAAGGTGCATGGACTTGCACACATTCTCTTCATTCACATTGCTTCTGCACAGGTGCATAATAATTATTCTTTGAGATATCAAAGCATAGAATGAACACAGAGCATTAATACAATACAATATTCTGGTAACTGTGAACTTACAGTTTGTCAAGTGAAATGTCTGTTTGTTTCAGATCTTTTATGCTTTTATGAAGGGAAACAAATAGCATATAATGAAGTACCTCTAACTCAGAGGTTTGTCTCCAGCTCAATCTCAGATGAATTGGCAAATAGCTTTAAAGCCAATTTAGGATTTTATGAAAGATTGAAGCATTGTCCCTTTCCCCACATTCTGTAATATAGAAGGAAAAAAAATGAAGCTAATGATTTTCTGTCTGGTTCTCATTCTGTTTGGAATATTAAAATGGATAGTGAGGTATTGCATGTCTCTCTTCCCTGATTCTCAGAGACCAGCTGATATGGAGGTATAGCCAGGATGGCTGCCAACAGCCGGACCTCCATCTCAGAGCTGCTTCGCCTCTCTAAAGGTTCGTTGCAGGTTGAGAAGGTCATAAGGCTAAGCTCAGCGTTTCATCTTAAATGCCACCAGTAGCTACATACTCCACAATGAAAAGAGGTGATTGGGACCACAGTGGTATTTGAAGAGTTCTTTACTACCATTAGCAAATCTTTGTAATTGGTCTTGCCCTGGGTTTCAGTACACTTCTGATGCGCTCTTTCTATGAATGCTATTGATTGGCATCTGTGAGGACAGCCTTGAGCAGCTGAATATATGATTTTCTGACCTTGGTACACTGACAGGTGTAACATAATTGATATCACTTTCCTTTCACTATGATGAATTGAAAAGACATAGCCATAGGTGCTAATCTATATTTCAACACCCACACTGGAAGTCTCTTCTTGAAATGTACCAGGACATGACTACTAATTCTCAGGCTTAGCTGTGTCGCATGGCTGTGTGCACATAAAATACATCACTATAAAAAAAAAACCCCAACCTTTGGCATTTAAAGGTGTTCTTAGCTGGGAATGAAAGGTAATTGTTTCTTTTTAGTGTGAATACCTTTATCATACAGGCTTAGTTTCTTTTTTTTTTTTAAACAAAAACACCTAATCATACTAGATAAATTCATGTTTCTAAGTTAGTCATTTTTCATGATATATGTTGCTTGTGAATGTTGTCTAGTCTGGGCAAAAAAGAATGATTGATTTATTTGTTTATTTGTAATATGTCAGAGTAAATTCTTTCGACATTTCAAGACATCACTTTGATTAGAGTGGTGGGTACAGATTTTACTTGTAGCTTAAACACTAATATTTGCTAGCAGAAACTGCAACTATTATCTTTATATGAGTAATTGTATAATATAGCAATTTTTATATTGTAAATAAATACATGAATGAGGGTATTTTATACAGTGATCATTGCCCTTTAGTGTTTTCCGTTATTTTCCAGCTGCTCTGTGGGGTTTTGCTCTCCTGTATGGTAACAACAACAAAATATAATAGTAGAGATAATGGAGGTAAGAGTGAAAGAGTACAAGAGAAAAAGAAGATAAAAAATTAATAAAAACATATAATACCCCAGACTGGAGGTCACTTTGAAATCGCCCCAAGCAATTGTTCCAAAGCTGAGTATTTTTTTTTCCTTTTTAAAAACACCCTTGAGATGGGCACTGCAAAGGTTATGGTGTTAAAGTGGCCAGTATTAATGGTGACTCGGCTAAACTGAAACATAATCTCAGGGTTAAAACCTCCCTGTGTGGTCATGGAATGGGATGGTTGAGTAAAATATGTGACTCTGAGCCGTACGTCTCTACACAATCTATATGAGGCCTCTTCAAGGTGAGGGCTGCCACAAACACGTCCATCACCAACCATTTCAAGTGATTTTTAGGTCCTGTCAATGTCCTTTGCAACATTTTCTCATGTTTTCTCTCTTTGATTCTCCAGCACTGTTTTTTTTCTTTTTTTTTGTACTTTTTGAGTCATAAATTGTTTTTTTTTTTTTCAGTAACTCTCTTCTCCTTGAGCTTGTCATTGTGTTTTTCATTAAAAGAAAGTTATTGAAAAGTTTCTGCTGAAGAATGTCCTTGGCATTCGACTGTGTTCTTAGCTTTACTATAGTATGTATGTAGAGTTGGAATCTGAAGACACAGCGAGGAATTGTTTCAGTGGGAATATAAACCTTTACCCTCACAATGATGCAGATTTCTTGATACTGCTGTGGTGCATCGTGACGGATTTTATGATGGACTTACAGGTGGTGCAGTATTTCATGTGTAGAGATATAACTAGCTTCAGTTTATTTTGGGGAGGAGGCCATTCTACATCTTCATGTGGATTGCATTGGAGTGAGTAATTTACATACTCTGGATGAGTGCATTTTTTTTCTTTGTAATTTAACAAATAGCAGTGTTGTTCTTTAACGTTTGTCCAATTAGTCATGCACTGTCTTTGCTATTTTTGTGACAGAAAACATACAAATGCAGACGAGCAAAATCAAAGCATTCATGCAGTATTATTTCTCAGTTGTATAACTTTAATACATGTTTTTGTGCAAATGGATGAAGGATTTATCTTTATGATTTTGTTGTAGTCAACACTGATAATGACCTATCGTGTTGACCCCCCCCCCACCACCTCCATTAGTACTCACTCTACTGCATTTCTCTAACCAGATTCACACGCATCTATTTCTTCACCTGCTGGACATGTATAACCACAAAGCCTCTGACAGGTTTTGCACACGACTGAAAAATAACTGTATATTACCACAAACCATTATTACCATAAACTGTGAAGTGAGGCTAACCTGTCTAGCTTAAATGAAGTCTTCATTGTTCTTTTAACTGAATTGTGTTAGCACCAGGACCAATGTACACTGCTTAATGGAGCTGCTTTTCTTTGCAGAACAGAAATAAACTTTCTTGTTAATCTTTTTTTTTCTTTGAAATTATAGAGTAATCTTGGGTGAAAGATGCCATTCAAGTTAATTATTATTATTGTTATTATATTCTATCACATCGTCACGAAAGCTGACAATAAATATTAATAGTGAAACTGTATTGTAATCATTACACTACACTTAAGGTTGTACTGTACTGTTAGATTTTGCGCTTTGCCGTACTCATGGGCAAGAGACAAAAAGCCGTTAGTGTGTGAGTGAAGTCTGAAACATTGGCTTGAACAAGGCTTCCACCTCTCCTCTCCCTGAAGCTTGCAGTAAGCAGAGGTATGAGACTCATCTGTTTGCAGGTGTGCTGCCTGGGGTTCGTGTCGTGTTGTCCTGTTTTAAAAACCCTGAGGAAAAAATGCTAACACTGCTATATGAACAGTATGAACACTGTTTTGCTGCCATTATCTTCACATATGTACACACACTGGTCAGATTCTAACAAGGTGCAATGACTTGCCAGTATGGCGTGACACTGATATTGTAATGCACTGTGTATATATTCTCAAAGGCTTTTGGGAAAAGGAAACATTAATATACTTTTTATGAGGTTACTTTTTGCTACTTGATGATATACAAAGTAATAAACACATATTTGTTACAGGAAACTATTAGTATATTGTTTATGTAAAATACCTATTTCTAGTATGTGAAAAAGTCAACTGATAAATACGAAGTACAAGTTCATTCAAGTTATTCATTACCCCAGTGTCCTTTTAAAGGCATTATGTTATGAGTTTGATTGGACAGAGAAAACACCTTTAAAGCTTACTGGTGTCGGGCTGGAAGAAATCTCTTTTGATTTTTTTTTTTCTTTCAAATCTCCACAAGGTTCCACAGGCTGCAGCCCCAGTCTATGTCTTATTGACCAGGCCGAGGGGCAGACGATGCATCAAATTACTGTGTAACTGTCCTTCAGGGAGGTGTCTGGCCCTGAACAGGGCCACCCTAGACTTTTTAACGGTGACACCAGCTCATTAGATCACAGAGGTCACCCACCCCCCTGCTCATTTAGCGGCCAGGCCACCAATAATGGACACTCTGGGCGTCATTGGGATGAAGCAGCGTGTCAAAGCTGTGCTGGACTCCAATTTGAAAAGCCTTCGGAAACCTCCGGTGGGAGTCCCAGCTTTGTCTCATCCATGCTTGTCCTGTGACCTTCCAGGGTCACTCATTTTTCGATAGAAAAGGACATTAATTTGCCTCTTCTAACAGTTTCCATCCAAACTATTGATTGATTGGACTCAGTTGAGGAGAAGAGCCTCTCTGACAAAAACCAACTTTGCTAACATATCTGTTACGTTTAATGTATCAGTGCATTTAATGTAGTGTTCAAGATGGAGCCAGACTACATCAAGGTCTAAAATTTAGATGGCTTTTAAAATGTCTTTTGTACTTAGTGTTGTGGTTCCTTTGAATGTTGATAAAATAACTGCACCACGGTGGCTATTTTGCAGATGTATTTTTATTTATTTATTTATTTTTATTGTAGGCCTAATAAACTTGCTTAGGGCCATTCGTTTTCTTTTTTTTTTAACTCCTGATAAAACGACTCACTCAATATAAACTGACAGCTATCATGCTTTTGCTGTTTTCCAAACGTCTGGCCTTCAAATAAATGAGCTTCAGTTTGGGGCATTATGCATCCTTCATGTATACACTCAAGAGACATTTGTTCAGCTCAAGTTGAAGCGCTCCTGGCACCTGTGATTGATTTTCTTTTGTATGGCTTTGAAGCAAAGCTGATGGCTTTTTCTCCTGACCGAATGCAAGGAGCAGATCTGTGAGACAGCAGTGATCTTTGTGTCCTGAGGAATGTTGCCTTCAGGTTTCTTCAAGGCTCTCTGCAGTCAGAAACTGCAGCACATGTTTCAGCTTCCATAACCATAAAATATTGGGGTCTACACCTTAGTTTGCTTCATTGTGACTAAATCACTGAGTGACTCATCAGATTCCTAATTAGTAGTCAGCTGGGATTCGTTTTAATTATTATTATTATTATTATTTATTTATTTATTTATTTATTTATTTATTTATTTATACAGGAGTCACATATTTTATGGGAGTCAGGTGTATGTGCAGAAATATTCTTAAAACAAGGTTTCTAAATGTGAAAGCAATTTGTAAGCTTGAACATTTTAAACGAGTTTATTTTATTTATTTATTCATATAAAATATCTATTTATAGCTATAGGTTATTTGAGGTTTGTTAAAAAACAACAACAACTGTTTATTAGTGTTCTGTTTGGACTTTGGGCTCTTGCTGCCTTGAGTGAAGAATGTAGAAATATAATAGTGTTTGTATTTAAGAATCAGTAATGAATTGAACTTGTACTCAGTATGATATACTTTAATGAGACCCAATGCCATATATATTAGCTATTAGATAACTGGCATGTCTTTCCTTAAGACATCATAAGTCAAAGTCGTTCTGTGGTCGCTAGAGCCAGTTTAGAAAGTGCAGAAAATTGTCCATGCCAGATGCCACCATTTGCCACTGAAAACATAAATATTATCATTGCAGATGTTATTTAATAAATACTGTATTAGTATTAGCAGTGACGCATGTGGGTTGATTATTTTATATCACAGTGCAAAAAAAATACCAGAAATTCTCCCGTTTGGCCCCATGGTGCTCGAACGGCCATTAGTTAATAGAAGAGCATGTCATCACCCAATAATGGAGGGCCAGAGTACCACAACCACCGTTGCATACTCTGGAGATGTGACTCAAAATGGTCTTCTCTGGATTAAAGGATTGGTTGTGCCAGTCTGGGAACGGTAGTGCCCGTCCTGACCGACTGTGGCCCACCAGTATTCCTAAGCTCTATCTTCTCTGTTGCACTATGGAGCTGCTGAACACTGACCCATCATTGTGAGGATCCCTGTCCTTGTGACAATGACAGATGTGCTGTAGGTCTCTGACTACCAGGCTTCACAGAGCTCCATTTGAAAAGCACCATTTCTCAATAAGACAAATGATCACGAATCAAAAGCACCTTCATAAAGTATCTGAGCATTCACTGTTGGGCTAAGTGACTGTTCATATTTGGAATATGCAGCCAATTGAATTGTTTGGGTCACAGACTAGCATGTAAGGTTAAGAATCTTTTGTAAGCGATTCTTTTTCTTGGCAGTAGTTGAAGGACTACAGAGCACTAATCTGCATAATATGAATACAAATAGCTGAGACTTTGCCTGATTATATTAAGATGACTGCTGTACCTTTCTGCTCTGTTTGCCCTATGGAAGGAACATTTGAACCTCTTGTTTTACAATAAAAAAAGTCATTTTGTGAGTTCAATTTATAAAGGAATCATAACCTGATGTGCCAGCGTATGTAACAAATACTTAGTCTAATGATTTTAAAAACTATATAATTTTATATAATTGAGTGGGTCTAATGTGATGCAATTCATTAGTTATCTGCCAGGTTTACTAGTATTAGACTAATGAAATTGTCAGACTGGCCTGGACCCCAACCCCCTCACTGAGGACATTTGGCTTATTCCATTCACCTCACATGAACAAGGGGGGTAAAGCTATATGATGGAGATAATAAGTCATCTACCACCATGAAATGTACAAAGATATGACAGATTCTAATTAAAACCAGCAGCATTGAACCATCACAAAGGACAGTAGCTTCATTATCTGCGCCTGGTGTCGATAAGTTCATAAATGCTTCTAGTTTGTTTGGCTTGTGATTCCTTGCTATAATTCCCAATATTCTCGTTCTGATATTCTCACTGGTAAAATTTATCGAACCTATTTATAGATGTTACGTGAAGCTGAATTACCCTCTCAAACTGTAGTGTTAACATAACCGTCATGAGTTCCTTTCCCTCGCATAGCAACAGTAACAGGTTAACACCTTTAACTAGCATGAAAGCAGCTTGATCTTTGAAAATACTGTCTAATAGTTCCCCTTTGTACTGAATGTTATTCTGTCTTAAACAGTGTCAAGAATTGTACTATGATCTCTTGTTGTGCACTCACAGATTTCACATGGCAAAACTCCATAAACTAGCTAATACAATCCTGTTCTTTCCCCCATCCTGCCAGTTTAAATAGTCCATATTGAATTAACTCCATAAAAACAGAAATCGATCTTTCCTTCACCCATCTTGATGCTGCTTTTCGCACCGCTGAACTCATAATTGTCTCTGATCCAGGCAAGGCACTGGTCCAGACAGAAAGCTTTTCCCACAGTGTGGAAGGATGTGTTCCTCTGCTTCACTCATACTGCCACTTTCATATAGTACTAGCTAAATGCACATTCACTAATTCAATTATTGGCCTTTCAGTAGCACATACTAACAATGCATTTCAGGAATTGCGTTTAACAGGCATTGAAAGCAGTTCAGGGTGGGTAGAAGAATATAACATGAAATACTACAATGAGTTTTGTTGCCTGTTGCAATATGCTGCAACAAGAAGTTACTGGTGTATACCGTATATTAATCTACTGTGACTAAGACAAATTAATGTGCTGTGTCCACCAGTTAGTGGGGCTATATGTGTTTTGTTTGAGTTCCCTTTCATATTGTGTCAATAATAGGTTTTTTTTTTAATGAAAGCAAACCATGGTGGGGAACAAAGGCAGGGTGGGGAAAAAATTAAAACACACACTTGTGTATTGATGCTGACAGTGAGTGCTGGAGGGGTATTTGATGTGGATGAAATATTCCTGTGACTGAAAAACAAGAATGCCTGAATCAAAGCAAACAAGAATAATGGAGCAGGGAATGACACATTCATTATTCATGATGAGGATTTTTGCGATACATTTATTTTTCGATTTACTCATTTGTTATTGTTGTTTTTTTTATTATTATTTATCATTGGATCTTGAACTATAAGCAGCAGAGAGATTGCACCACAGTTTGAACTGTGTATACTAAATATAAGCATTAAAAACAGTCCACTGCTCATTTTACGTTGTTTGAATGACAAAATATATTTGGGTTTCTTTAATTGATTCTTTATTATTTTCCTGTTGTATGTAGTTTGGAAATTGTAATGAATAAGGAATGTTGAAATGGGGCATTCAGTGGTAGCTAAACTCCACCAGTTTGTCCTCTTGTTTTTAGCTAAAGGATGCTGGAAGCTGTACTGTTAGTGACTGTGAAGTAGCTTTGCATCAACAACTGCACTTTTTTATTAGCACAATGGAGATTAATTTGTGTCCCAGTTGCAGTCTCAATTTTTTTTTATGTATTTATTGCTTTCCAGTGGCAGAAAATTGCCCAAATTTGATGAAAATGTGCACATACTCAATCTTTTATGCATCAGTCATATGGGAGCCATCAGACAAACATAAATTAGAGAAATGCATGGTGAAGGCCTCATTTATAAAAGCAAAAATAATCACAAAACAGTCAGCCCTCAGGGATCTCAAACGCAATTTCCATTTACCTCAGATCCTTCATTTTTCTCCTCTGTCACTTTCTGTACCTGGACCCCCTCATCTGGGGACAATCATTAGACTAATTAGCAGGTAATCAATGTTTAATTAAAACGTGGTTGTTAATGAAAATGACTGGTGGTGCAGTTTGAGGCCGGCTCTTTCTGTTACGACATCCTCATGTGGAATAGCCATTATATGAAAGTCTCCAACTGAGTGCTGTACTTTTGAAGTGGTTAGAGTAGGTAAATGAGTAGTTGGAATTAACAGTTTCACTCTATCAGTTCATAAAGTTTGATTTGCAGTGGGAATGAGAAGTGATGATCAAAGTGCCTTTTATCAGTTTTGCACATAATAAAGTAACAGGATGCAAGAGAAAGCAACATATACAAAATAACCTCATAAAACTATGACTGTAAAAAAAAAACTTTCTTTAGTATTTTTTCTGTAACGGCAGCAAAATACAGACAAGATAATATGTTTGATTACAATGTTACGTCTGTGATTGGATTTTGTTTCTAGCACATTTTATAATTACATTTGATTTGAGGCAATTTTGTTGTGTAGGCTGCTGTACATAATACATTCTATTCCATTCTATTCTCATGATTGTGGTTTGTCTTGTAATACTTTGTAATGTATTACACATGGGTCCCTTCTTGATGTAATGTGGTTAAAGACTGGTGTGCGTTATTTTGATCCAAATCCTTTTGCTTCACCAAAACAAGTTGGACAATCAGTATTTGGTCAGAATGCTCACAGCACTCTAATTATGTGTGATGTTCCACTGTTTTGATTCACAAACATTAAAAAACTAACAATTTCATAAAATTTGTCATTGATGTTGTCAGTATTGCTAATATGTTAGTATTTAATCTTTTAATTTATGTATGAAATAATTCAAATAATCACAGTTTAAATGCAGAAAAATGCTAATGTTCCAATCAGGATTTCATTGCTATGTTCAGGTTTAGACAGCTCTGTTGACAGGGAAGAGAAATGTTAGGTCCAAGCTTTAGGATGTGCATGGCAGAGTTCGATGAGTTCTCAGTGATCATTTCCTTTCATTTGAGTGAAGCGTAATGAGGGGTTGTAATAAAACATCTGCTTTGGTATAGTCAGTGATTAAAACTGACCTTTGAGTAAAACAGGGGAGTGCTTAACGACTGGAGTAGTATGCAAAGTGAAAAATTAATGCATTATCAATATAATTAATGTCTATACTGGACCTAAATGCATTATGCAAATGGAGGGTGAATCTTAATGTCTTCCACTAAAGATCCAATGGTCTGATGATTGCCCACAGACTTTTTACTCATGAAGGATTTTTTTGTCAATTAGAGAATCAACCTTGCTAAAGTTATCCTTCACACCAAACATTATTTTCAAAGTAATTTTGAGCCAGTGTAGTGCCTGGGGTTTATGTATTAATGAATATTTAACACCCCCACACCCCTCCTGACACTTCCTTTACAGAGGCTAACCAATGATAGAATTGGTCTCCTGCATTAGTAATGTAGTATGAACAACTCATTTATTTTGAGGCCTGCTTTCCAGACATATATTCAGTCATAGTATTTACATTTCAGCCTCTACTAAAAATGTAAGGTAACTCTCTAAAAATGAGCTGCTAAAATTGGATTATAGAAATGATTAATGGTTTTGCTAATGATATTTTTCTGTGGTGTGTTTCTGTTGTTTTTATTTGTTACCTAATTGATTTTGTGGCCAAGAAGTTTAGGTTGAGTAGATATGAGTTTACATCAGTGGTTTCAGTCTCACACTGTCCTAATTCAGGCTACCATGGCTAAGCCCAGTCTTCATGTGTTCTAATAGAAAAGCCCCCAGCTGTCCTCACTACTTGTGGGAAAAATCCATGGATATGGAAATGGCAAGTGAAAGTGAGGAATAAAATATCGTACCATCTCCCACTGGTTTTTTAGGAGTGGGTCAGCAAGAGGGCAGAGAGGAACAGGGTGAGAGCTCCCAAACTTTTGTGTACCTCTCTACAGATTTATTTACTTTAAAATCAATGTTTTACACCTTTTGTTAAATAGGTGTATGGTGTATATGGTTAGGTTTTGTTTGAGAACATTCCTGTTAGTTTAACCAGCATGTTGTAAATGTTCTATCCTCTTATACTTGTCGTTTAGTGTATATCTCCATTTCCTTCATTCAGCAGTTCCCTTTTCTGCTTGTTCTGTGTGAGTTTGTCTAAGCACTATGATGCTGAATAGAGAGCATTGTTTAAGCAGAAAATGGTATTCCTTGGTTTTTCTTCCACAGTGACACTACATTGATGTCAGAAGTGAGATGGTGCCTCTGAGCTGCACAAAATTGAGCGGGACATCAATGAACATTAAAACAGGCATTGAAGAAGACATATCCAGGGTGCCAAGCATTATGCCTGCCCCCTACCAGGTCCAGCATGCTGGGAAGACAGGGAAAAGAGCAGCACAGTAGGGTTCATATGTGGAACCTGACTGGCACAAGGTGAGATCGATGATGGCAGCAGGGAACACAGTTTCGGAACTCGTGGAGCACGACGATGGCAGAAACTTCCATTATACAACGGTGAGGTTATCTGGGAAGTGACGGCCTGGTATTGTGATTGGACGGTGGCCATCACTAAGACATACACTATATTGCCAAAAGTATTCGCTCACCTTCCTTGACTCACATATGAACTTAAGTGACATCCCATTCCTAA
>JAOXYF010000012.1:6613084-6624735 GCA_028565775.1 Sternarchorhynchus goeldii
TAGAGTCACAGTCCTGATCAATCCAGTGAACTGAGACCAAGGGCTAGAGTCACAGTCCTGATCAATCCAGTGAACTGCTTATACAGCAGACCAGTCTTCCTCCCTTCATCCTTTCATCCTTCCTCTCACTCCTTCACTCTGCTCTCATCTTTTTTTTCCCTCCATCTCCTAATCGATAGCTGATGTTATCACGCCTCATCAGTTGTGAATAAGTGTTCTAATGGAGGTCAGGTCACTGAGGACTTCATCTGTTCCTCCAACCAAACCGGTGACAAACCGGCACCTGATTAAGGTGCATGTGTGTTCAACAACAGTACAGGGGCACAGGGCTCATTGTTTGTGCCTGTGCAAGTGTGTGTGTGTGTGTGTGTGTGTGTGCATGCATCATGTGTGCGAGCCTGTGTGTGCATGTGTGTGTGTGTGTGTGTGTGTGTGTGCGCATATATGTGCGTGCATCGTGTGTGTGTGTGCATATATGTGCGAGCATCATGTGTGTGTGTGTGTGTGCATATATGTGCATGCATCATGTGTGTGTGTGCATATATGTGCATGCATCATGTGTGTGTGTGTGCATATATGTGCATGCATCATGTGTGTGTGTGCGCATGTTTTCTTGTTGCTGTTGAGAGCTCACATGGTTTGGTTTACAATCAGTGCAGTGGAGCACTCAGCCTGCATGGCATGATTATATTGAAAAATGCACCTCTATATATCATGGTGTACACCACAGTCAGCATATCAGTGAGAAAGTTATAGAGGCAAACCTGGGCTGGCTGGTAGAGATGATGAAGGTTAGCTACAGTACCATTTTAATAGAGTTGGAGCTCGATATAAGCCATAAAATAAGTTAAGGAGTGTGGACCAAAATATGGCCTAGGAAACAATATGTTACTGAAGCACAAAGCCAGCTAATAACATCCCACAGTCAGCAGTCCTCTTGTTTCATCTCATAATGACAACATCTGTTCACTAAAAGGTAGTACTGCAATACCTTTGTAAAATAATTGTAATTTATTTACATTTTAATTTATTTACCTATCGCAAGGAACGTAATGAAGCCAAGCATTCTCCTGTGCACCCTGTCTGATTATAAAGTTCGCTCACCATTACGCAATATAATCAACTAAACAAGATGGCATTCATATTAATAAAGTCAAAATAGCTGAACCAAATTCAAACAAATAATCCTCTGGGTGTTGCTCTGCCTCTACACTTTCACCCTCAATCAAACGTCCGAGCTCCGTAACCGCAGGCTGTGTAGTGGACTGATGACTGACCCTTGTGGCTCTAAGATGGATGCTGCTCTGTTGAAATTGTACTGCAATATGACGTTTGTTTAATTGTAGGGGGTTGGGCCTTCCAGCATCAGATAAAGACCTTTCCTCACCCACATCCCCCAGCGCAGTGTCTTTTTAATGTTCTGTCTGTGCCAAAGGAGACACTGGATCTTAAGCGTTTAATAGAACTTGACAACTTTGTTGAGCACATTAGTTATTTTAATGTCTGACAAATGTTCTCTTTGGCAAATGACTCGTGATGTTGAATATATTGTGTCGCTGCTCATTTTCATTTAATGGTTGCGTTCACTCTCAGAGTACTGATGGACAGTGAGAACAGTGGGAAAACAAGCCGTACCCAGATGTTCAGGTTGAGTGCAGTAGGTGTTAGTTATTTTATTTTTCTTGAGATAAAACCTGTGCTATTATTCTTTAGCTACTTAGGTGCACGTATAACAGCTACAGATGTTGAAGGTTATGTTTTTTTTCATTAAGTGCTTTAGGAATTTAACAGTTAATAACCAGTTATGCAAAAAGGTACTATTAACGTTTAATTAAACTGTGTACAGAGCTCTGTTTCTTCAATTACGTTGATTTAAAACATTTCATGTTTATGCCACATTTTCAGGTTTATCAGCAATCAGGCACACAGTCTTGACACAGTGAACATTAACATTTGAAGCCTGAGGTCTGAACTGAACTTGTGATTCTTTTAATCTCAAGTTGCCTGATGAAACAGTGTGAATGCCAAAATCACTGAACTTAATTACAAAACAATGAAAGAAAGAGGGAAAAAAGGAGGAATAAATGAATATAGATTCAGACAACACATTGTAAACGGCATCTAATTTGAATGTGATGGTTGTTGTACTGGGTAGTGAAGCTGAAACCTTAATCCTGCAGATCTCTAATTTAAATACACCTTCTAATGTCCTGCAGCAGAAGGTACAAGTTTAAAATGTTTTTTACCTAAATACATTTTCAGCACTAGCATTTAGGATTCCGTGATTTTGTTAGGCTTTCAGATTATTGCCCTTTCAAAAAAATCATATATGCAAAAGTATTAAAATTAGCAATTGCATATGAAGTATCCTTGTGTGAAAGGGTGCATTTCATTGTCTCCTGGTAGTCACCTAGCATTGCTAAGCAAGGTGTTTGTGGGTAGCCTAGCTAGTGTGTGCGAATGGCTGCTTCGCAATGCATCGCCCCGGTTTGGAAGCGCTTGCATCGTTTCTAGTGGTCACCTGGGTTACTGATTATGCAAGTCAAATGCAGAGATGAGGATGCACTTATTTTTGCCTGACAAGTGCTATCTGTGTCAGAAGCGAGTGTAGGGCCCACCCTCACCCCTGGCTGCGGGCTGCTGGCAGTTACACTGATCAAGATTGACTCTCAGCAAACTACCCAGTGTCCCGCTGCTTTTGTGGGCCTGGGAGGGCTCAGATTGGCTTAGAAGTGACACAAACGGAGGCAGAGCTGTTCAGGTTTGCTTTAATTGAAATGCCACGGCAGATGTACTCTCGTCTGTGCTGTTGACTCTCCTCTACGTTTAATCCTTTGGCAATTTGGATAATGCTGTAAGAAGAACATCAAAGGAGCCAACAGTAGTGGCTCTATTAGAAACTCCGCACTGTACATTGTTAGGTAAGGAAGAAGCATTAAACAGATGTCTGTGGTGTGTTCTGGTGTGCACTCTGCTACAGGGCACACATTTGATGATAAAAAAAAAAAAAGTCCAGGTGAGAAGCAAAACAATGCCATTGTCACTTAGAGCAACTGGAATTGTATAAATTGTAGCTGGGTAAAGATGGTAAGAGTGGAGGAATGGGGAATTGATGGGCAGAAGTGGCTAAAGCTAAGGGTAAAGGCAGGCATTATGAGATCTCAAAAGGCCTCCCACACTCTCAGAAAGGCCCACTCAGCTGGCAAGCCTAATACAAATTGTAATTGGGTGCCATAAATCGTGCACAGCGACAGAGTAGGTCAAGGCGCAGAGACAAGATTACTAAACCATTACGGTCAATCAAAAGAGTCCTTGAATTGGAGAATTTTAATTAATATTGGGCTCTGTGCATGTGTTTGATGCTGTGTGTGTGTGTGTGTGTGTGTGTGGTGTGTCTGTCTTAAATATTTGTTGCTATTGCTGAAACTGAAATTAGAATGGATTTGATTAGCTCACCGCCGATTGTGATGACAATCAGCTGCCACTAAAGCTTCCAGTAATGAACAAGTTTAAGTAATGTCAGTAATGTGGTCTTGCAAACGAGAAAAGAGAGTTTCTTTATTGCAGTGTTGAGCTTAATGCGAGTGGGAGACCGACTATGAAACTGTGAGTTTTACAGAACTCCTTAGCTCTCTGCTGATTTACTGTGCGTGATGAAGCTTTTGGCTCAGCCAAAACGTGTCGCATGATAATGGAGCAGATCTTCCTAATCATTTGTTAATCTTTCTCAGGCTAATGTCAGCAATACTTAAGGGTATTATTGCTGATCAGGGTCTCGGTTAAGTCTTGAATAAGAAATCTTGTTGCTGAGCAAGTGAGCTTAAGAAGACGCTTGACAGACGAAAAGGTAAATCTTCTGTCAGATTTGTTTTCCTCACTTAACTTTACATTGGCTTTGCATTCATAATACCTGGAGAATCTGTCCTTTAATTTCGAGGAAGTAAGAAGCTTACAACTCAAGCCATGTTAAGCATTCCACTTGTACACAAATGTTGAATTCCTCTATATCTTTGTGTTTGTACAAAGTTCTAGCAGTATTTCTTTTTGGATACAGGCCTTTAGCTCTAGTGTGTTACAAGACAAATACGCTATAATTTAATCACCATGCTCAGATGTAATCTTTCAGAAGCTTATTCAGAACTGGCAAAATAACAGTTCCCACCAACAACCAACTTTAATAGAATCAACTCACCTTGAATCTACTCTCACTCTTCATTAGGTACACCTATCTCATCTAGGTCCACTTTATAGGTTTATAATTAACAAGCCTGTACTCCATGCATCACTAGTCTGTTTCTGACCACGAGACTAATGTTGATTTTATATTTTTGGAATAGCAGGCCATAGTGAACAGTAATGATGCGTGGTAGTATGGTGAAGGGTACCTGTTTTAGTCATATCAGTGTTGCTGGAGTTTGTACATATATCAGTGTTATTGCTAGGCTGAGAGTGGTTTACCACCCAGTAATATGTAGCCCCAAGAGGCCAGAATCTGACCACTGACGGGCACAACAAATTGTGAACGACAATGAATGGTTTATATTCCTAATTGCCCCTCTAACCTGATTCTAATAAGTAAAATTTGTACTAAAACTGGGTGGTAGACAAAGCCGGCTTGTAATATGATTGTTCCCTTGCTTGGTACCATGTGTGATGCTCTCTCTAAGTTGAGAAAGTCATTAGACTGGTGTGTTATTCACACACGGCTTGGCCGGGGTGGAGGAGAGGGGTTGGACCCTACTTTGTCTTGTGCATGTCGTCCTGTCAGGCTGTGACTCACTCTCTGTCTCCCACCTGGTCTCGAGAGATAGCAGGTGTAGAGAGAGCATTCTCAGGGGATGGCTGGAGACAGCTGGCCCCACATACTCTCACTCTCCCTCACACACACACACACACACACACACTCTCTCTCTCTCTCTCTCTCTCTCTCTCTCACACATACACATACGCACACACAAACAAACATGCATTCTCTCTTGGGCATGTGCCATAATTTCTCTTGTCAGAATAGTGTATGGTGGGAATATGGGCTCTATACTGGACCAGTGTACCAACGTATGTTCATCTCCACAGTGTCTCATAGATTTAACTGGTGAAAGGCTGTCGGTAGCAGCTCTTCTGAGTCGTGTCTGTCCATGTGTATCTGCTGATACTGTAACACTACATTCTCTGAATACTGTTATTGTGGATCAGGACAATAAAGGGGTTGTATTATTCACGTTTCTTCTTCTGTAGAACTAAAATTACTTCAACATGCTCTGCATCATGTTTGTATGTTTTATTGTGGATCTTGACACCTGTTCTGGAATGAAAATAAAAAAAAGATATTTACTGTTTATTAAAAAAAAACATATCAGGAACATGTAACGTGTTTGGACTAATTATGCTTTGGCTTATTTCAGTCAAGATGTGTTTTGTTTTTTTTGAGGGATGGTGGCATAAATTTCCTTTTTTCAGTTCATTTTCGGCATTTTCATCACTTCTATTGTACTGTGGTTTGGATGAACAATAGCCTTAATTTAATCTTTTATTCTCAGCTCACTGTGCTCCAGGGGTAGATGTTTTTATTGTAGATGTTTTTATTGTAGATGTTTTTATTGTAGATCTTTTTATTGTATCTGGTGATCCCATTGTATGTCTGTATGGACATGGCAAGGGAAAAAAGATGAGAGAAGGAGAAAATAAACAAAGTGAACTGGATGGGATGCAGTGGCCTTGGTGGTGCAGCAGTGACACCTCTCGAAAGTATTTCATTCATCAGGGGTGAGAGTGCTTGAGCCTTTGGAAATTGCTGCAGATAAAGGAAAGGACACACCTTGAAGAATTGAATTGTGAGGGGAAGGGATTTGAATCCTCCTCCTCCTCCTCCTCCTCCCTCCCCTGGTGATACCCGACGTACTTTCTCACAGTGCCTGGTTAGTGTTCGCTGAGCTCGGAGCCGGGCTGCGTGGCGGGGAATCGGGCCGCGGTCACTCGGGGCCCCGTTCACACCCAGCAGGCCACGGAAGAGCCAACCACCCCAAACATTTTCAGGCCAGCGTCTTTTCTTTTTACGACGTTCACCGCAAAAACATCTCTGATATTGGGGCAGGGTTTTAAACGTATCTAATTATTGTAAATCTGTACTTTATATTATAGAAGTGCTTACTAGCATTGTGTAGGAAATTTGCTTGACAGATTCCCCATAACTGACTAGACCTGAGGTTATGGATTATTTTTCTTTAAAATTGCTCTGAGCCAGACACTGATGGAGTGATGCAGCCCGAGGGCACGTGATGGAGGTCGGGTTATTGACCTTCCTCCTTGAGCTCCTCCTCTATGAGGCCCCTGTCACCACAGCACCATCCGTTCACATTAAATTCCCCCCTCCCCCCACCCTGCATAGACAAAGTCTTCTCTGATGTTTAATTTAGTCACTCAGAGCCAGAGGGCACTACTTGTAACAAGGGAAAAGTCTGGAATTAGGAAATAAGAGGGAACAATAACAAAAGAAAAAACAGCCACAACAAAAACAAAGAGTTTCCCCTTTTGCATTTGCCCATTCACATGTGGATGTGTGAGGAATGAAAGAGAACCCGACAGCAAAGGAGGGGGGGTGGTGAGGGACTGATTTAATGAGATGGATGGTTGACATGCGAGAAACAAATAAATAAGTCAAGTGAAAGTCAAATAGGAGCAGGAGCCCAGTAATGAAGAAGGTCTCCTTTCCCCTCTCGTCTTGTCTTGCGTCTCATGCTCAGGAGAACGGTGGAGGAGTTATGCTCTGGCGGTGTTTAGCAGCGACTCGCTAATCAGAGCTTGATTAAACATCCTTTCAGAGAAGCAGGGATTAGGGAGAGTCCCCTTAGAGCAGGCCAGCAAGTGTACAGAAGAATTTGGGCCAACAACCTTCTGATGTGTCAGTCAGGATGTCGTGGCTATTGTTCGAGCACGTCGCTGTCTGAGACCCGGCAAACAGCGCTTCTACGAAACGAGTGAATACAGCCGTGGATGTCGAGAACCGCTGCTCTGTTAGCCGAGTCTCTGCACTGTTCTGGTACCAAACACAGAGCGACCCAGAGCTGCAGGCCTCTCTGTGCTCTCAATGGAGTAGAACCAAGCCCTTCAGTAACCTAGAGCCACCAGAACAGCATGACACATCTGTTTGCTGCCCTATACAAAGCAATCATGGATATCAATAAGATAGGGTCAAGCTATCTTTTTGTGTTTCAGCCGTTTCAGATGACAGATTCCTGGTTCAATACAGGCTGTACAATCGTAGCTGGTGATGTACACTAAACTTGTACATTTTGACTTATTTCTTCACTTTTGGAGAAACTAAATGTGGTCCAGATGCAGTGTTGTATAGACAGCTGTTTTTCCCCCCTGATTTTGCAATGGCAAAATGTCCTTATATCAAATTAATTTGAAGTATGTCTTTTCTTTAATTAATGATGACACTATTTCATGAGATAAGACAGGGTTGATGTAACTTCTGTACACATTCCCTTACATCATAACTTTATATATAAAACTTAAACTTATCTTCTTGTAACTTCTTGTAAGTTTGTCTTTGTTTCACTGGGAAATTCTATAATTGTCTTGAGTGTGTTGAGCAAAATGGGCTTTTACAAGTCAGTAAAGTTTTTTTTTTCTTTCTTTTCAAAGGAAGGTTCAATTGCTGCTGCCTACGGCCAAACCTCACCCAGCAGTGCTCAAGAGGAAAATGGACTTCAATGTTAATGATCCACAGAAACACTGTTGTGCAGGGCAAAATTAATTTTGTACTAAATCCAATTGAGTGGAGCTGTGTGGTGAAAGAACACAGCCAACGACACCCCTGACTCATTTGCCCTGTTTTAGGACATTTGCATTGCATCTCTGTTTTGTCAGCACGTATGACCTTTTTGAAGCCTATTAGCAATTAGAAGAGCACATGGTTTCTTGAGCCTGGTATTGTATGCAATTAAATAAAGTGTTTTAGGACTCTTAAGGACTGCAGAAACAGTCTAAGCAAACATCATAGCAATATCCAGGGCATTTTCTACATCGATTTTCTACACTGAGGGTAGAAAATCATTTAAGATGCAAGACCATATAAATCCACATAAGACTTCTTTCTCATTTACTGGTAAAGTTATTCCATGGATTTTTTCCTCCTCTTTACCTGGTGTGAAAATGATATTAAAGGGAAACTCAAATGACTCCCCTCTGACTTATGAAGATGACAGTTTTGCACAGTGTGAATTTACGGTTACAATTTCATGAAACAGACGGAGGTACGGTGCTATGTGACTGTCTGCTGTGTATAAGTAGTGCGCTTGTGTGCTATTAGATAGGAGGACCTGTGTGTCAGGGTATGGCATTGTGCTGGGGCTTTTATTCTGCTTGTTATGACGTTAAACTATTTCATTTATTCGCCGCGAATCTTGCTGAGAGCTCATTTTTTGGTTGGAGGGGGGGTGGGGGTGGGGTGTGTGCTGGGGTAGCTGTCTGTGCAGAAGAGGCATAATGAAATTGCATAAATGTACTTTCACCCCAGAATCTAATTTATTTCTCTTGTTTATTATTGAGAGACAGCCATTATGAAATGTAGGACTTTGGCACTGTCTGAATAGGAAGGACTGGTTTGGGGCCCTTTAAATCGATGATTACCTCTTTATTCAATTCTGAGCTGGTTAGAAGGAGTAAGAAACTCTAGTGTAATTGACAGAGATTGGTGTGGTTCCCAATACTGATATGCTGGGGGCTGCTTGCAGGTTGGCGAGGCTGTGGTACTCCTTTGCCGGGCTGTAGAAGCACACTAAAGAGAATCAAGAACTGAAATAATCTGAAATAATTGGTTTGTTTTGCTGCTGAAGATGGAAGGTGTCAAGAGCCCCCCCCCCTTGTTCAGGGCAGCTCCAGGATCACAGCGAAAATGCTACATGAAACTGGAATCAGCTTTTAGAATTTTCAAAAACATGTTAAAACAACATTATAATTTGCTCCTAGTGATTCAAATAAGCACTTATTCTAGTAGTTGAGAAAACCACGTAGAAAAATATCCTTAAAGGGCAAACAGTTCTGGCAGTTATACAGTAATATAATCACAGGGTTTGGTTTGCTTGGTACTAGAACAATGCTTTCAGAGACCCAATGTGAGTTTTATAAGACATAGTCATTTTAATCTATAAATATGGTTTATTTACCAGTCATAATTTGTAAAGCTACATTATCTGGCTGATACTTATCAGTCAGAACTGATAAGGTTGTCCATTTTTGAAGGTGTTAAGAGTCTGATGTTAGAAGTGCATTTGTGGCATATCTAAATCAAAAGTTTCTTGCTAAAGGCATCCTGAGCTGTGCGAGGTCAAGGGTGTGTTTACGTATGCGCTCAAAGTCTGTCAGGGCCGAGTACTCACTGTGCGTCTCCAGGTGATTGTCAGATCCACTGATCAATGAGGATGTGAAGTGGCTTATCTCTAGCGTCATGTGTCAATATCACCACCATCTCTGTTAGCCCTCTGATAAACAATGTTCCAGGAAGCTCTCTGATACCGACAACAAATGGCACTTGGTGACATCTTATGTTTCCCCTCAGGGAAGTGTTTGACCTAAAATACTGAAGACTGTTTGGAGTGGGAAGGGTTTTGGTCATTTGAATGTATTCTGATATAATAATCATGACTGATGATTGGGTGATAAGTGCTATTAAAAACAAACAAACAAACAAACAAACCCATTTTGCCTTGATGAGTCATCTCTCTTTTTTTTGATTGTTTGTTTGTTTTAATGCATGTTTTGGAATCAAATGGAGTCAAGCTTCTTTGTCAAGATAAAATGTCACTCTCCCATGCATAAACAAATTTAACTGGGATTTTATGATAGGTCTGACTATTTAGATACCCAACAGAGGGGGTATTGCACAAAACTATTTACACACGCCTGTGTTGTATAAGATTTAATGTACTGTGAAATTAAAAAACCTCACCAAAAACATTTCCAATGGGTAAAAGCAGTATGCTACCCATTCACGATATTCATGCTTGGCCACTAAAAAATGAAGCATATCCATAGCACAAATGTGTTACTGACCGGGTGAGTCATGAAAGGCAGGTCATTAGTGGGGGAAGGGAGCAGCAAAGCAGGGTGAACAGAGGCAGGTGTCCACAACCAGGCTGGATCTTTCCTCGCTCCAAACTGACTCTACATTCTTTACTGCGCCAAGTGAAATATGTGGCAGATTTGTATCATTTTAAATAGATATTGAAATCGGTGACCAGAACATACCACTATACGGTTCTCATCTAGAAATGAACATCTCGTAGATACAGAACCAGAATGAGAATATCTAAATATCCTGTTATACAGAATATGCTATTTTCACCAGTCCCTAGACTGAATTATGTATATCAAAATTAACTGCAGCATTTTAATATGTTATATTAATATATATAAAACCATAGCTGTAAGGAGTCAGGCAGGCATGGTAGTTTGGCCAGAAGCCTATTTAGGCTATCCTGATCCTAGCTATTTTAAATGTCAAACAAAATGTATGAGAAATTCTCATATAATTTACAATTGAATAGTTTTACATCTGTGACCTGAACATAAGGGGTCTAGGAAGCTTTTTTTTTTTTTTTTTGAGAAATTGAATTCCCGAGGCTATTACTGGAGTCTATATGAATGTGCAGTTATTCTGTAGGCCTTAGAGTGAAATTGATATATTTAAAACCACTGTAAGTTACACATTTGGTTAAAGACATGTAGCCTTCGTGACATTTGTAGAAAATGTACTTTAGATTTTTTTAGTAAGTAGCACCAGTTTGGAAAGAGTCTGAGTGTAGCATGCAGCCGTTGGGCTATGTGAATGCTATATGTGATTCCATGCGAACTGCTCAGATATCTCCACGTCTCGAGTGTGAGTGTGCATCTCCACTCTGGCTGAGTGATGTCATACGGAAGCCTGGTTGGTTTGCTCTTAACATTCTGGGCAGGTGTTTGTCATTGGGAGTTATGCAGCTATAATTGCGCTGTGCCGCTGGGCTGGACCTTGGGGAACACAGCCTTGTCAAGGTGCATTCGTGGCAGGTTATGTTGCTCTGCCCTTATTGATCAAGCACAGGCTGGAAATCTGGTTGAGCAGGGGCTCTCTTGATTGGAATATTTACCCACCTGCTTTACTGTCAGTAGGGAGATAATGGGGTAAAAACGGTGGTTTCTTTGCCCCATCCTTGCTCTGAACAATTGTGATGCTAGGAGTGCTGGGAATACGCTGTAGTTACTTTAAAAGCTTGTTTTGCTTTTGTAACCTCATTAATGAGAAATTTATACACTACTTTGCAATGTTATTAAGTGTACCTTCCTCCCTCACACAAGACTGCTGTGTGTGGTGTGAATAAGGAAGAGCAATGTTCATAGAACTGTTAATCAGATAGGTAACAGGTTCTTTTTACATCATGCTGGTGGAAGGAATATTGTCACAATTTTTCTGAATTTTGTGCAAGCAACGAATGCCTCGTGTTTGGCATTCACTGTGTTAGCAGTGAGCTGCTGCAGGAAATGTTTTTCTGGCTCGTATTGTACCCCTGATACCCACTAAAGAATGTCTGAATGGCGCTGTGTATGTGAACACATGAATGTATGAATGATGAAGAGCTTTTGTCCAGAACATCCTGTTTTTCTGATAT
>JAOXYF010000012.1:6638014-6652701 GCA_028565775.1 Sternarchorhynchus goeldii
TACATATATATATATATATTTGTAACCACCCACTGTCATTCTATAGGTTAGCTGATCATTATCAGATTTCTGAATTCATTTAAGTAATTTACTTTAAAAATGTAGAAATGTAACTGGGCTCGTTCCATCTGTACAGACAGCAGGCTACAGGTCCCTCGCATTCTTAACGCTGGTCGCTTGTCGCATTCGATTTTCGGCACTGTGAAATATTTGTTCAACAAAGTGTGAAATGCTGCAACATCTGTTGTGCAATTAGATATTTAGACCCAGCATGGGCAGCCAGAGTCTGTCAGTCCCAACTCGCGTTCGGCGCAGATACGGAGAGGAGCGTCGTTAATTGGGCAGCAGCTGTGGGCTCTGCATATGGGTGGTGCAGGTAGCTCAGATGATGTTTCCCATGCTGATTGCATATTGCCGCATGTCAGTCCCACTGGTTTTACCGGCTTTTCTTCACACCCCTGTTTAAGCTGCTCTTTCTTTTAAAGTAGTTTTTAGGTTTAAGACGCTTGATCTGGTTTTGTCTCTTTTTTTTTTTTGCTCTGCTCTCCTGGAGTCAGGTGGCTTCATTAGTGTGAAGCCTGAATCTATGTAAAAAAAAAAAGCCACGCGTAAAGGTGGACGTCTGCAGCCGTTCTGGCTGGCGAAGCTCGTGAGCATCTTGTCATTAGGTTTGCAGTGGTTTAATGTGGTAAAATGCTCCTGCATCATTTCTGCACGTATCTGCTCAAGCTGGCCACATAAGGGCTCGATCACAAACGTCCACGAGGAATTTAACACACTCTCAAGTCTTCAGATAACGAGCAGCAGCAGTGACGTTTTCAAACGATCAAATTAAGATCAGTGCGTAGTTGTTGGGCAAATTTGGCAAATGACTAATCACCAGCTTATTGCGCTGGTGTCAGGCTTGGCTTCTGAGGAGAGCTTTCTCGTCCAGCCTTCTTCCCTTCGCTATGCTGAGCTAAGCAGAAGAATGAACATTATTAATCCATCAGTCTGTTTTGACACAGATGTGACACTTTCGTTTTAAACGATTATAATGATTCAGACTTCATTAACATAGTGCTAAAAAAGTAGGTCCATCCCCCTGTCTGCGTGCACTTTTCACTTTGATCGAACTGTCCTCGGTGAAGGTGTGAGGGTATGCAGAGCCAGCAGATTGTCCACCAGCCCCTATCGTTGCACCACAGAGCAGGAAGACAGACAGGAAATGGATGATGCGGCCGAGTCTACCCTGCTGCCGGAACTCAGCCCCCGTAACGTGATTAATAACACCTGGCTTTCTCTCCCTCTCGTTCTGTCTCCGTCAGGAGTCTAGTGGGCTGCAAACAGTAATAAACAGTCCAGCTCGGATCTTGCCACTCTGTGCAGTGACTCCTCATGCTTACACACACACACACACACACACACACACGTGCAAGCACATTTGTAAAGCAGGTGGAATAATCCTATACATTTGTAGCACTTGGCTTTAGTAAACTGTTAGAACTGTAATCAGAGTTTTCTTTCCTTCTTGAGTGCTGCCTCAGTAATCAGTCTAACTCCTATTGTGCAGAGCACCAATTTAAATCAGAGACCTGAATTGAAATTCTTAGACCGAAGGACAGACGCACACGCACACACACACACACACATTATACATACAGAGCAGGCTGGATGGGGAAGGGCAGAGACTGGTCTGGGACTTTATTTAGTATTACTATCTCCTGGATCCATCTCATGAGTCCATCACATCCCACTGTCACATCCTTCTCTGCCCGGGCACTCAGAAAGTGCCACGGCCAGTCAGCTCCAGGACTCGCGCTGGATCCGCTGTGCCGTGGAGCAGTCACCTCTCTCTCTAACATGTCTCCGTGTCATCACACCAAACCACCTCTGGGCCCGAGCTTCGCCTTACTTACCACCATGGCAGCAGCACAGCAGGCAAAACTTGCCAAGGCTCTGGCTAAGAGCACTGCGTTCTCATTAGCTGCTAGACTGCAGTTTGGTTCTGGCATGGACGGACGCGTTGCATTTGTGTTGCACTTGTGCAATAGTCAAACCGAATCTAACGAGGAGGCTTCAGAAATAACTATGGTACTGAGTAAGTGGGCTCGAGTTAGTTACAATTAAACGTTAAACAGGACTCTGTTGCTTTGTGTAACATTCTATAAATGGACTGGCATGATTGTATAAGATACTTTAGGTCTCCCACACTGCCTGGGTATTGTGTGTGCGATAATGGCCTGTTTGAAGGAATTGTCAGATTCATTGTGTCATGTTTGGTTTGGAGGGAGGGAAAGGAGAAAGACTCACTCCCTCCCACTCATGAGAGTCCACTTTATCTCAGTAATTGGCTCAGTAACGGGGGAAACACTGTTTTTGTGCTTGATAGCAGGGACAGAATCCACACAACACACACACCCACACACACCCACGCACACATGTGCATGCACACACACACACACACACACAGCATTTCTAAGCTGAGGAAAAAAGAGGGCCGTAGGCGATTTTCCTTAGCCCACCTCGTTACTGTTATGACTGAGCAGCCGGGGGAGGGAAGCAACTCTTCTTCGTGACCTAATTGAGGCCTGTGTTCCATTGCTCTCAGCAACTGACCAATCTGATGTGCAAACTTTTAACTGTTGGTATAAATATGTCGTAGCCCACAGACAGTGTGTTGAGTTTTTCTGCGTTATCGGTCACGTGTGTTGGATTTGAACATGTGTGAGCGGCACATCTACACGTGGCGGATGTATGTTTTGAACACGGACGGGGCGTGTCTGCCTGTGTGGGCTCTGGCCGCAGGGAGCGGAAATGGAATTGTGTTCCACGGTGTCGAATCTTGTCCGGTGCTCTTTCTTGTGGGATGGTGGGGGGGGTGGGCACACACTGCTTCTCCGCGGAGGCGTCAGCTGTGAGTACGCCAAGGAGTGGGCGGCGGCCTTACATAAACACGCCTCTGTTCTTCTCTCCTCCCCCATCGGTGCCCAGTGATACATCTGACACTGGTACGTGTGATTTCATGTTAAGCTCGATGCCGTTGACAGTTATGACCATCATAACCATTATTACTCTACACGAGCCACGCGAGTCATCGATGAAACCGGCTACAAAAAACAAAATGCAGGGAAGATAACGAACTCTTCCCTGCATTTTGTTTGTGTGGAGCATGTTTTTGTGGAGCATGTGACAAAAGACTGATGACTTGAGAATTACAGTGACTTTTCTGGATGCTCATGAGCGAATGCTTGGCAATTATGTTTGACTGAGGTTCGCGGATTATAGCTGTCAGCTACGAAATGGACAGAAAGCATGACTCAATGGGATTAGTCCTACATCATGTAGAGACATCCACCCAAGTGGAACAAAAACCCCATTAACATCTCATGGAAACACTCTTTTAATTAGCCACATCTCATTCCATTGAAAGGTTTTACACACAGGGATGCACAGGGGAGCATCTATAGACATCTACAGGAATGTGATCATTTATGTTTAAAAATATCCAGGAAAAGACTGATATATACCACCATCTTTCTTTACAGATACCTTTAAAGGTGATGTTTGGTATATCGGGTATATTCAGGAACTTGCTTTAAAGATTCCTGTAATTTCTTTTTTCTTGTAAGCAACTTGTATTTTGCATACCGCAAAATGTACGATGACATATAACTCAAACCTGTTTATCATGGATAGTCTGTCTTTAAAAAAAAAAAAACAACTTTATCCCTCTTTGTGGGTGTCTGTTGTCAGACTCACTTTGTGTGTTTCTCCTTGGGTCTGATTTTGAAATCCCTGATCGTTTTTGTGCTCCTGTCCCTTTGGGCATGTTGAGGTGACTAAGCTGTCTAAGGTGTTGAGGGTTATTGTGATTGGGAGCTGCAGCAGGAGGTGCATGTGGTGGAGTCCGATGTTTCTGACTCCCCCTCAGAGCCATCGCTAATCCTTCTGTCTGTGTGCGTCACCAGCCAGGTACCACTGATACAAACGCATTGCATGTTCTTTTTTACTGCACTTTACCACACTGTGCTAAAGGCTGGCTTCTAGTTTTGGGTTATGTAAGGACAGCAATACACTGAGCTGAAGCTCTAACAATCAAAGCCCTTTGAGAAGCTGAGGGAATAAAATGTTCACTGCGGTCTCACTTCAGTGGCTTCCTGCAGAAGACCGGGGGTGGGGTTGGAGGGTCTGCTGTGGGTGGTGTAGTGGGGTGGAGTTGGAGGTGGGGGGTCAAAGTGTACTATGGCTGCAGGATTCGCTTGGGAACATGTCAGTCTGTGGCAGCGGGCAGTGGCATGGAACTGATTGCCCTCCTAAAACAGAAGAAAAAAAACAGAAAGGTTCCCACACGCATTCACAGCCTAACAATTACAGCTTTTCCACTCCACACTCTGGGCTCTCCTAGAGCCTGTGGTCACGCCGGGATGGCTGTGCTGGAGTGTATCGCTCACATCCCCATCGCAGCAAGGCTGCTGCCGACATGGGAGTCACCCGGGAAACGTAGAGGGATACATTCTGTCCTCCGCAGTCCCCTCCAGCAGGTCGGCGCCGTCCAGCACCGCTGTTGTCAGGCAGCTGTCACGGAATGAGCAACGACTCACGAAAAAGCATGTGTGTAACCCCTGCATTCATTTTCCGAGTGAATTGTGTCTCCCAGCATGTTGTCAAATTCCCAAAAGCAAAATATCAGCACATATCAGACTAGCATTACTGGAAGAGCCAAATATTGTTTCAGTTTGTTATCACCTGTGACTATTGGCTAGAAAGAATGTCAATTTTCTACACCAATTTATCCCACTCCGCTTCATGGATGATTGTTCTGCTTTCCTGTAGATACACACACACACACACACACTCCACACACAACAACAGATGGTTTGTTTTTATAGGATTCTTTGTCAGGTACCTTCTAAATGAGTGAGGGACTATTTATAGGGCGCTATGATTATGGTTGTCCTGAACATTCTCTTTTTCTCATGGACATGTTGGTGCACAGTGTATCACAAAGTAATTGCATGTTGCATTTCAGTCTGACTGTGCGCATTTGTCTGTGCATGTTAAATCATTGTACATTTTAAATTATTTCATTTCATAAAGAACTAGCTTTCTTCTGTAATTTTGTTATGGTGACTCAGTGTCTGAAATAGAAAAAATATAGACATATTTTTATGAAATGAAGGAATAAATTGCACCTACAGAACCAGAATGTCTATCTAATTTTGAATCCTTTGTATTGCAAACTAGCATCCATGACCCATCCTTGAGCTACAGTGAGCTAACATCCTTTGAGCTTTTGATTTGATGAAAATTAATAGATGCGATTTTCCCTTAGGGTGAGGAATTTGTGTCTCTGCTCATATAGTTGCTCAGACAGAACATGAGTGAATAAACAACAGCACACTGTAAAATGTCTGGTGTTTAAGAAGTTATTAGTTAAGTATTATCTGTGCCTCAGGGGAACCCATGTTAAAGTTACTCTGATCTTTATCAATAACGTCATGCATTTAACAGCTAAAGCTATTAGCAAATGGAGTCACTTAGTTCTTTCAATTGATTCCTACCCTGTAGGGCTGAGATCCCAATGCATTGGTCTTTAAATATGCCAGTGGAAGACTTTCTCTACCTGTGCTCTATGCAGTACTGTACTGTAAGTTTGGGCTTTGCTGAGGTGCCTATCTTTTGTGTACAACCTGGAGCTGAAATGCTTGACGGTTCGTTAAAGAAGCCCAAGAACGTCTGTCCTTATTTTTGGATGGCATGTTGGAGGAGAGGGATTGCGCAACCTGCCAGGAAGTAGGGAGGGACGGACACAGAGAGCCAAAGTGGAGCTTTTCTCAGTGCTACCGTTGTGTTTCCAGGGGCTTCAAAGCTGTCTGCCCCAGAGCTGCTGGCTCCTGACGCACTTTGGAAGATGGCTACCTTGATCAGGCATTTGAAGAGACAGATTTGTGACAAGCAAACACTGTTTACAGTTGGGGAGTTGTATTTCCTCAAGAGAGAACTTCTCAGTTAGCTTCATTTAATTTCAGTTGCTACAACATGGTTGATGAAAATCTATTCCAAAAGATTTTTTATTTATATGATATATATATATATGATTTCTATATATATATTCTTTATTGTGAAAACATACATTTCTGTTTTTTAGAAACCTTACGATGTAATTGACCTGTGGTACATTACATTTTGTTTTGTGGCTATTTCTTGTACTTTAGGGGTAATAAAATTCCTTGCGTCTCTTCAGAGATTTAGCAGTAGATTAAACCTTCTTATATACTGACACTACATGAGGGCAAACCTGTGTGAGCAATTACTGTTGTGTTAAGGTTAGAGAGGACTGTCGCCCTACCAGTACAGAGCAGAGGCAGAGTCAGGTTGTAGTACTAGATGCAGGCAGGTACCATGGGGTGAAATGAATGGTTCATTGGAGTAGAGATCACCCTTTTCTGCTCCCTGAGGCTGGCACACTGTTTCTCTCCGTCAGCATTATCTGTAACCTAAAGCAGGGGGGGGGGGGGGGAGGTTGGGGGAGTGGAGTAAGGGAGAGAGAGAGAGAGAAAAAGAGAGAATATGTTATTTGTGGAACTTGTCTTTCTTTTTTTCTGTCTGGTAGCTGGGAAAAGGACATGGCTGGATGATGGTGATAATCAGGGAGATCCATTGTTGCTAGCAGATAGAACATGATAACTTTTAATGGCCTTTAGAGGGTCTGGATAGCTTCTTTCATTCAGAGCCAGCAGGAGCCTGACCTTGTGAAGGCTTTCTGCTTCTGGAAATTATGAAAGGTGAACTGAAAAAGATTTGCTCAGAGACTGCCTGCTGTTCAGTTATTATAATACATATATTGCTTCTAAGTTCTAACGTACTTTAATGTGACTTTTGTGATGCTGTTTCATAACAAACATTTTTTTTCATAACATTTTTTTGGTTCCTCTAAATGTCTTTTGTGTTCATGTTTCCTTTAGAGTCTTATTCAGTCAAGACGAAATGCTGGCAGCTGAGTACTAGCTTCAGGAGCTGTGGAGAGCATCCAGTGTATTGCCACAACAAAAACGACTTCTCTCATCTGGTAGGCATCTGTTAAAAGAAATAAATTATTCCCCTGCTTCTTGGGTAGGCAGCATTAGCCATCATTTATTTCTGTTTAGATAGTTCCGAGTGTTTGCAAACTTTGATTTTGAGCCACCAATAAAAACACACTGGAAGTGGAGGGAGATTATAGTGGGAATTCTAGTGAGAAGTTGTATTAAAAAAAGATTAATGTAATTAATAGGAGCTGAGGAGTGAGGAATATACGGCTGGCTAATATGCAGGTTTATTCCTGCATAAGTGCACAATGGGGAATCTTTGGGAAGCAGAAAGCACCCGCAACCAGCAGGAGGTCCTCAGGACTACTCAGAGCCGGATGACTGATTTGGGTTTCAAATGGGCAGAGATGCTCCAGCTTTTGGGAGCCTCTTGGAATAATTTCAAGAGCTCCCCAAATCCCAGAACTATAACGAAAGTATTCTTGGAATTGGTTACAATTCATATTTCCCCCTTCCGCTTCTAAATTTGTGTCCTATTTAAGGAAAATACTGGGTCTAAGCTCCACTCGCTCTCCTCGCCCAGGGAATGAATGAGCTCCACTCGAAGGGTACTTGCCGGAGAGAGGATTTGGTGGGTCTCTCAGAGCCGACGTGGAGGAGTGTGTGTGTGTGTGTGTGTGTGTGTGTGTGTGTGTGTGTGAGTGAGTGAGTGAGTGTGAGAGAGAGAGGACAAAGGCATATATAAGCGCACTCGAGCCACTGAGGCAGGCCACTGAGTCAAGTACACACATGGCTAAACACACTCAGGTCTAGTGAAGTGACACATCATTTTGACAAATCTATTTTACATTCTTACCTGATCCTTTCCAGAAATGCAATAGACTGGCTTTGCAGGGTTGGTGGGGAGCTGTTTCTGCATACATTTTGAGAGCAGGAGGAGATAGCAGTGGCCAAACAACTTTATAGGAGAGCAGTAGATGAAGGCAGGAGTTGTTTGAGAAGTAGCAGAAGATGTTGGCGGCAGGAGTTTGATGTTTCAGCAGGAGATGGGCCGGGACCAGGTCATTAGGATTCTGATGGAGTGTTGGCGTCTGCTGGTGCAGAGCCATGCTTGGCTGCTTGGCGTTGAAGGGCTGCACAGGGGCCATTAAGGCAGCTGGGTTTGGGGGTCAGGGCCCACTGAGGGCACTGCCACCCCCCGCCAGGGTGCATTCGTCAGGCTGCACTCCAATGAGTACCCTGGGCAGGCGGTCTATGGGGGGACAGCGGGCTGGAAGACCAGGACAAATTGGCACAGGGAGCCTCATTTCCCAAGCCCAGCATGAGGGACACCAGAGCGACTCAATGAAAGAGGAAAAAAACACAAAAGCAAAGGTTCCCAAGGGTACCCGAGTATGAATGATGATTTGAGAGAGAGGTCAGTGGTTTGGACTCCACACTCGATGGGTGCCCTGGTGCTCCTCTCTCAGAAGCAGCTGCTTCCAAAGGCACGGTCAGAGCAAGCACACCTCAGCACATTTGTGTTAAAGTGGGCATTTTCATATGGATGCCTATCAGCATTAAAACAAACATGAGCATAAAAGACATTTATGTATTGATGAAACAGGTTTATTCTTATTTATGGTTTTGACTCTTGGAGTCCTTCCTGTGTAGAGGATTCCTGTAGCAGGTGTTGAATAATGCTGATTCAAAAGGGCTTCCTGAATGCACCTTCATCTTCTTAACCAGAGTGACAAAGCAACAAAGGAGAGAGTTGCATTTCCACTTCAAGGAAATTATTCTCATGTCAAATTATTCTCCAGCGATGCAAAACAAATGTCAGAAGGTGGATGTGCATGGCTGCGATTAGAACGTTTATTGATATTTTATTGTTTTATGTTTCTGCATTTACTGTTTCATTCACAAGTACATGTCCAGTGAGCTTTGAATAATTATGGAAGTTCATATTCCACTAAAGACCGGTGATGAAAAAAAAATAAAACCCTGAAGCTAGATTAGAGAAAATCAGTGTTCTGCTAAATTTTCGTGTGTCCTCAGGTGAACCTGCGTTGGTGTTCTGTTTTGTTTCTTTTTTTTAACTTTGTTTTTGTTGTTGTTGTTGTTGTTGTTTTTTTTTAACAAAACTTTTTCTGACACTAAAGGATGAGATTACCTGAAACATTTATCCTCAAGAATAAAATGCCAAAAGCTATAATTAGTTGAACACATTAGTTTTACGTATTTCCTGGACGTTCAACTTTTTCATTAAGTGACCTTGAGCACACCATTCAGTCAGAATAATAGAAAAATTGCTTCCGTGTGCAAGACTTGGTTGTTTTGGTTTAGCAAAGTATTTGGCAAATAAACCTTTTCTCCTCCCTATAATTTCATATGGTAATGACTAGAGTCACAGGGTGGATGAACAGCAAAAACTGCGTAGTAGAGGTCTGTTCTCTTCTGGATGCCTGTTCCACATGTGTGAGAGCAGCAGTTGTACATTGTTCTCACCGGGTCCCTTCATGTTTGCATGTGATTTAGGGAGACAGCGGGTGTATGAAAGGTGTATTTCCTCCACACACCCTTGCCAAAAGATGACACATGTCCTCTATACATCAGCATTGGGGGATACAGAGGATGACACCTATTCATCTCCCTGGGCCTGTCGGCATGTTTTTAAAGGCCGTTAAAATGACATCCATCAGAACGGGTGAAATTCGGCGTACAGCACCCAGTGTGGTAGTCCTGAAACTGGCCATCTAAGTGAGTGACCATCCATTCCCAAACCCGACCACCATTCACCGGCAAGACTAGACTGCAGTCGCACATCACACCGCTTTTACAAAGTGGTAATAAAGTAAACAAATTGAGCAGATGCACCATATTTCTGATTGTTGTTTTTGTCCACTAGATGACAAGTTGCTTAACCAGAAGCAGATTTATTTTTGAATGCACTCATTTTTGGTAATAGATTTTTTAAAAATTGTTTTTCTGAAGGACAATAATGCCATCAGTCTGTTTTTTTTTTTTCTCAGGCGGCACACGTTTGATAAGTGGCTGGTAAGATATACATCTCAACTCAGCCTCCCTGAGCTGACAGTGAGTCTGTATTAAAACAGAACCGGCAGGCTTTTGCCACTTTTATATTAAAATGGTTGATCACTTTTTAAAACTCTTTCCTTAATTGAGACATCTGAAGGTACCAGTCCTTTTGTTTTGGTATTTTTCACAGATTGTATCTTTAACCATTTGTTTGTTTAATCTAGTGCACAAAAACTCTGACTCGTCATAAAGGACTCTGACTCTGCTCTCACAGAAGACTCTGTTCTGGCCATGGAGGTTTACAGTAGACACACTTTCTCTAATCTCTGAATGGCCATAATACTGCTTTCACAACTAGAATTATATTTGTGATTATGGGCACGTTTAATATGTGATGGGCTGAATTACTTCACTGTGCCATATAAAAGTTTCCTACACTCTCTTCCCTGACCTCATTTATTCACGTAACAGGAGAGCATTGTTCAGCTGTGAAAGGAACCCACGTCCCCGTTCTCTCCTCCCTCGGTGTTCAGGTCGGTGGTCTGTGGCTGAGCCCTTCATGTCGAGCCCGTGTTTAGGCATTAGTGGTAATTAAATGCGGCGTGCGCTTCCAGATGTGTGTCTGAGTGAGGAGCGCTGGACTGGCTGCGACTGGCTGGCGCCTGTGTGGCCAGACTGCTTGTCAACTTGCCGCCAAGTAGATCCTCTTCAGCACATTCCTCCGCAGAAACTTACACACAGATCAGATATACTGCATGTGTGAGTGTCCTCGCTCACACACACACACACACACACACACACACCCATGAAGAGCAGGTTTGCTCAGTGTGGCTCGCAGACACAGCCTGTTCCCCTGGCAGCCCAAGCTGCTGACGCTGTCACTTGCCTGGTGGATGGAGGTGATGGTGTTAGCAAGCTCATGCTGAGCAGCAGACAGTTGTCCTCAGCGAGGGGTCATGGACTGGAGAACAGGAGACAATGACTGCACCTACCTTCTCTCTTGATTTTCTTTATTTGAGCTTTCCAGAACCAAATCCAACCAATTTTACTCCATCGCTGCTTTATAACTGTGAATTATGCAGGTAGTGTGGCATTGATGATGCAGCTTTGTTACACGTGCAGTACATTAGCTGTCTGCAAACAAACAGGATTAAAAGATGATCATAGGAAACTAACGGCATCCATCCAGCGTCCATCCAGCGTCCATCCAGCGTCCATCCAGCGTCCATCCAGCGTCCATCCAGGGTCCATCCAGGGTCCATCCAGCGTCCGTTCTCTGTTCATTTTTTATCTCCCTTAATTACATTGCAGACCTGAAAGCCTCCCAGTAGTGTAACAGGGCTGTGCTACCCAACACCCTCAACCCAAAACCTCATTAGAAGAAATGAAGCCACAGCATTTGCCGCTTATGCTGTAAGTTGTAAACATATTAAAAATTAAATTGCACCTACAGGCTTTGAAGATGCATTTTTAATTTGCAATCTCTCAGCTTTATTCAGGATCACTCTTTCATGATGAGACAAACTTAATGTATATAGTACAATTCTAGCTTGTAATTGGTGGTATTATTTGCTGACTACTGTATGGAGTGTATGGAGCACCATGGACACTGTATCTCTTTATTATGAATTTGCTGAACATATAGAATCTCTCTAGTTTTAGTGGTACGGAGAGATGCTCCACAGACGGAGTTATTTCTAATAATGAATTCTAGAAAGTGTTCAGGTATTTTTATATGGAAGCACAAACCAAAACAAATTATCAGTTGCAGTTTATATTTAGTTGGGCATATTTATTTATATATATATATATATATACTGTACAGCTCACCGCACTGTACAGCAATGTGACATTATCAGATGGAGTCAAATTCATCAAAAGAACAACTATATATATATGTGTGTGTGTGTGTGTGTGTGTGTGTGTGGATTTTTTTTATTTATTTAGATGAATTTGACTTTGTTATGTTGCTGTACAGTGCGGTGAGTTTGTCTCATTTTCTAGAGTGGGGGGGGTTGTGGGGGGGTGGGATCCGATTGGGAGCAATTAAACAATTGGAAGTTTAATAAAGTCCCTCTTGTGTGTTTTGGGATCCTGTCATTGCGTTGCATTTAACAGATGTTCTGACTAGAGTGTTGTTTGCTGTTCTCATACAACCGTTTCTGTGCTTCTTTTACTGCTACAGAAGCTCATGTTTATGAGTGCAAATGTTTATGGCCACAATTTTCGTGCGAGTCTTCCAACGAATCGTGCAGTGTAAGGACTGCAGATCTCAGTCTTCCACACAGCAGAGACATTTAAGTGGGCACAGATGTGTCTTTGGCAGGAGCCAGACTCAACGAACAGGCTTGGAGAAAGCCGCCTGGTTCCATTTCAGTTGAACAGAACATGAGGCGCATCGATAACTAATGCTAGACACGCAGATACGTCTGACATGGATTTATGAAGTGCGAGAAATTGTACGTTTTTATGATGTTGCAGAATACACATGGATGCGAGACGAGCGTGTCGTGCGGTTATCTTTAAAACATTTGTCAGGCTTGGGCTGTGTGGGTAGATTATTGACACCCACACACTTGCATCCTACCCCTTTCCCTCAATTGGCAGCTCCATCCCCTGGGGCTGCTGCCATATGGGCGGCTGTGAGCAGGCAGCGGGAGCCAGGGAGCAGACGCCGGCCGCAGCGCTCCGCCTTGGCACAGGTGGCGCCGTGGCAACGATTTAGGCTGCCGCATCCAAGCAAGTGCTGCTTAGTCAGCCCACCTTCTCCCCTGAGGAGGCCAGGGCCCTCACCCTCCCGTGCCAGCCCACACCCACCCATGCAAACCCACACCCACCCATCCAAGCCTACCCGACAAGAGGAAAGCCTGAGCGGTGAGAGCTCGAGGCAGGCGTTCGCTCAGAGCAGCCTCGTGCTCCTCTGCCCATCAACGGGGGACAAAGTGGTTGTTGGTCACGCGCAAACCTCGGCCCTCGGCCGGTCGTTCCGTCTTTGTCTCTGGTCCCGGGTTTACGCCCAGCGAGTGGATAGAAGGCGAAGTGCCGGCCGTAGAGCCGTGTGGTGAACGCTAGCCCAGCCCAGCTGGGTCCAGCGTAGCGCTGGATTTTGTCCCTGCCGGCTGTCTTTTTTTGGACGGCGTCATGGTCCTCATCTGTCGAGCCTCACGCGGCACCTTTATGGTGCGCTTGGCAACGTCGTGGGAGTGGTCAGATTCCATTACACAAAAGGACACGTGGTATTGATGAGGGAGAATTCCACCTCACAGTCCAGCTCATGGTCTGCACATTAACAAGGGAAGTGCTTCGCCAATTTAACCTCCCCTCCACACCCCTCACCTCCTCTCCCCTCCACACCCCTCCCCTCCCCTCTCTGTCCTACTGCTCTGGGGGAGATTTAGACATCACTTTTTATGCTCCCCTCTCGCCTTTCTCACACACCCCTGCTTATGAACCCTGCATACAAATGCATGAAGGTGTTGTCCTGATTGATGGCAATTAGCATTTGGTAATGATAACAGATGTTTGCGGTGCCAGGATCCTGATACCTGCCGCCCACTCTGCCATCTGCCATGGGCATCGGGGGCCTGGCACAGAGGCCGGCTGGCACGGGATGGCAGGGAGGGGAGTGAGGGAGGAGAGAAGGAGGGGTGCTACATTGTAGTCCCTCCCCCTCCTTTGACATGTGGAGCTGTGGCTCGCGGCAGGACGTTTCCTGTACACGCCGTGTCACCTGATGCCGTATGCATTTGGACAGGACATGCGTGCTTCGTGGGCACATTCTCTTTATTACCAGTCTCCTGAGATTCGGGTCAAAGGTGTGAATGATGGCATTTTTAGATATCTGTGAGACTTACTTCATCTTTTGGAACTGCACAATACTGCAGATGTATCTGTGAATCTGGCAACCGAATTAGGAAGTGACTATGCAGGGTGAACTGTTTGGATAAAATTCTTCAGCATTCTCTGTTTGTTATAGGTAGGTAGTTCTCTGTTTGGTACAGGTAGGTAGGTCTGTGTTTGGTACAGGTAGGTAGTTCTGTTTGGTACAGGTAGGTAGTTCTCTGTTTGGTACAGGTAGGTAGTTCTCTGTTTGGTACAGGTAGGTAGATCTGTGTTTGGTACAGGTAGGTAGTTCTCTGTTTGGTACAGGTAGGTACTTCTCTGTTTGGTACAGGTAGGTAGTTCTGTGTTTGGTACAGGTAGGTAGGTCTGTTTGGTACAGGTAGGTAGTTCTCTGTTTGGTACAGGTAGGTAGGTCTGTGTTTGGTACAGGTAGGTAGATGGAATTAGTTTAGCCATAAATGCTCGTTTGGCTTCAAATGAAAAGTATTTTATATTTTAACATTTTGCATATAAACTATATGCACTGTGTAATCCATAAATAACTGGACAGTTTCTGCTGTTTGTACTTTGCATTATGGATTTGAAATGAAATGATGAAGTGATGAGCACATATTGATCCTGAGCTGCCTCAATGATGATTGATCAGAGTTATCAAACATGGTGATCTATGCATATCAAACATGGTGATCTATACATATCTAACATGGTGATCTATACATATCTAACATGGTGATCTATACATATCAAACATGGTGATCTATGCATATCAAACATGGTGATCTATGCATATCTAACATGGTGATCTATGCATATCTA
>JAOXYF010000012.1:6652801-6691891 GCA_028565775.1 Sternarchorhynchus goeldii
TATGCATATCAAACATGGTGATCTATGCATATCTAACATGGTGATCTATGCATATCTAACATGGTGATCTATGCATACCCTATGAATCTATGATTTAAAACTCTAACCAAACCAGCTAAAATAAAAATAGACCATTGGCAAATGCCAACAGATATACCAACAGATATACCAACAGATATACCAACAGATATACCAACAGATATGCCAACAGATATACCAACAGATATACCAACAGATATACCAACTGATATGCCAACTGCATATTAACTGTAGAGGAAATCAGTGTTAAAACAAACAAAAACAAACCCCTGTCAGTGATTCTTGCTTTGATGCTTTCATTAATCCGATGCGCTTGCTGTGTGAACAGAGGACTTTGAAAGAGGAGTCATGTTCCTTCGGTGAGGGAGCAGATGTGGGTGAGTGCTGAGGAAAAGCACTTTTGGAGAATCGGAACTAAAGTTAGCATCACCTCCCATCACCTGACCTCACAGGACCCAGAAGAGAAGAGAAGGAGCTCTCAGTGGAGACTTTGATTGGGCTTTTTTCTTTTTGCTTTATGTCAGCTGATTTTATTTCCTCTCACTGACGAAGCATTAATTTTGAATGCTGCTGTCAGTGCTCCCCCAAACCGTGCCCCCCCCCCAATCTCTGAGAGCTCTGTTCCACCCCACACCAATCTTGCAGGTCTCTAATATCTTGATCAGATCTCCTTGAGATGTGCTATATTCAGATGTGTGCAAAGCCATGAAGGGTCTAAATCAAGCAAAGCTCCTCCCCCCAAGTGATGCCTCAGATCAGGCCATGGTACAGTTCCTGGAGCCCATGGTACAGTTCCTGGGGGCAGAAATGACTGGTGCATGTGCACTGACGTTTCAGCTCAAGCACTGAACGTGTTTGGGCAGGTGGTCACTTATGACTCAGTGTATTATACCAATAAGTGATCACTTTATGTGTGTCGCTATCCAGTTTTCACACGATTATCATCTTCAGTAAATGACTTCTCTTTCCTGTAAAACGCTCTGAGATTGTGGTGAGGATATTGTGCCCATGCACTGTGAAGCACGTACGTGATGAGCACTGCACTGCCAAATGTACTGTGTTTTTTTCTTTTTTTAATCATATTTCTAGGCATAATCATATTTCTAGACTATAATGTGTTTGCACATCTTCCCAGCATCCACTTCCCAGTCATGTGAGTAAGCATGAATTCCTGTCTGTACTGTAGGACAGTATGGCACAGTGCGCATGGCCTGGTTCTACATGGCCTGGTTCTACATGGCCTGGTTCTACATAGCTTGGTTCTACATGGCCTGGTTCTACATGGCCTGGTTCTACATGGCCTGGTTCTACATGGCCTGGCTAAACTCCCCTGGAAAAGCTGAAGGCTCTAACGTTCTCACTTTCTCTCTTGGTAGTGATTGAGATTTTCACTGTGTAAAATCAATACTCTAATCTATACCCCACTCCCCCTCGATAAGTCTATCTCTTTTCTCCCAGAGCACAGGTAAGGTGACCCCTATGAGCTATTGGTATTAATCACTTTAGCTGACACATGAAATATATGGACAGTAGTCAGTTTTAGTTTTTGTGTTGAACATAATGCATTTTATGTAGTAAATACACATATAGTTGTGCAGTGCTATCATGATGAATTTCTGAAAGGTGTTATTTGCACAGTTTGCGAGAAACAGTTGGAATTGCATAGACTGGAAATTAGGAAATTAATTCAGAGTATTGAGGGTGACTTCAAATAGATGTGGGGTTTTTTGGATTTTTTTTTGGTTCATTTATGTTTTTCTGCATGGAAAGTAAACCAACACCGTAAACATGCTTGCATAAGAGAATTATTTAGCTGTCAGTCAAAAATGTAATTAAAATGCATTATTCTTTCAAAAAAAAAATTCATAACCTTGAGCTGAGACATACAAATGAGGTTCAAAAGGATGATTTATTGTACTAATACGACACAGATGAAATGAGGGTGTGCTGGCACCACTGCTAACTGGATGAAGCCTATGCTTTGCCATACTTTGTACATGGTTGGATATTGCACAGAATTGGTGTAAATATTGACTTGGGGAAATTGAGTCCACATGGAAGAGAGTCCATGTCATGACCTTGGTTGGCTGGATCTGTCCTCCACTGTATCTGCCATAACGTGACCAGTTTTGCAGAAGCTTGAGAGATCCTTGCAAAACAGGTGCGGTTCCCAGTGTTAAAGGCATGCCTTGAACTCGTCAGGGGTGCCTGCAGAAATCACTACAGGAAGATCATCAGTAGTGTCTGTATAGCTTACAGCCACTAAGCGCATTTTTAGTGGATTTTGCAAACAGGCATGACTTGAGGAACAGGTCTCAGAGGTGTTGGTAGGATCACGTTACAGATGACTGCCATCTCTAAGCTAGGAATTACAGTGGGCTGACACAATATATCTTGAGCCTCAGTGGAACATGCAATGGCTAATTTAATCTTGTAACATGAAGATTATTTTTGATTGGAATGGAGTTTGATCTGTTTGTCTCCTTAATTTGGCTCTAACCAGCTGAAATTTTCACAGTATTTAATAAAAGCCACACTCTATTCATGGCCGGGTGACAATCTTTTATTTACTCGGTGTGGATAAAACCATTAATTCATGGTAATTGATGAGTGAGGTGTGGAGGGTGTGAGTACAGCCACATCCTCTGGGAGGCTTGGGCGAACACACTCATTCATCTCCATTAGACACACTTAGCTTCTGCCTCCCTAACGCAGCTTTTCCATTTTAATATCAGCCGGCAGTCTGTGCTGTAACTTGCTCATCTCTAATCACAACTCTTCAACCAGTACCTTTGTGTCAGAAACCAGACATCCAAAACACCTATATAACTTTATAACTAGTTGTCTGCCCAGCATGGCTACTCTCATGATGCAGTACGTGGAAACTTGTGCGCTCTGTAGACCCTTCCGAAATGTTATTCGTTTATTTGTTTTGTTTTATGCCTTTTCTGTTTAGGATTTTGTTCGTTTATTTCTTTGATGCGTATGTGTTGAGGCTGGTGTGTTCTGAGGAGACAGGCTGGTCGTTGGATTTAGTTAGTGGCGTCTCAGTCACTTGGTGCAGGATGTGCGTGAGGGAGGAGTGGGTGTTTTTCACTGAAGCCGCAGCGGTGCGTACACGGAGGTTTCAACTTTGAATCCCTGCACACTTCCTTCATTTCTGTCACTACTTTCCTATCAGCCCTAAAGAAGAACTGCAGTAATGAGAATACTAATTTGACAAGACATGTGAATTAACACCTTTCAATGCATCTGCCACACATACCTAATGGGGAATGGGGAATAAAGTTGGTTTCTTCGAGGTCTCGTTTTCAGTCATTGCATGAATGTTAATTTCGCAAATCTGGTGCCTTCCTGGAATAAGAATGTCTTGAGTAAAGCATAATGAAGCACCATATAAGAATTTTGTGCTACGACAGGGACCATGTCCTCTGAAGTTTGGGTTTTAGGCTCTGCTAAAATGATCATTTTGAAAAGCATGCATGACTTAACTTTGCTGCAGCTATTATGATCTTATTCAAATGTCAGTCCTGGTTTCCCTGAACACTGTGGAAACTTTTGATAGATTCACCCTGGTAGTCAGGCTGAAGGCGATCACAGAAGAGAAGTTACCACCTCCACACACTATAATCAAAGCTGCTGCAACACTGACAGATGACCAATCAGATGTAATATATAGTGCACATGGAGAACTGCTCTGTCAGGAGAAGCAGCTAGCGCTGTATTAAAATGCGAGACAGATCTAAAATTGGCTCAGGCCCTTGCTTGTGGTTAAAGGCCTCTATCGGGATTCTGCACAGGTCCGGGGACCAATCTTCAGGCTTGATTTATCTGATGTTTTCTAAACAGTTGACAGTGGGAAACAAATTCATCTGGGCATTAAAATACACCGCCGGGCTTCTAGAAGGTTCCAAGAAGAGACCCCAGCTGTTGCCATGCCACTAGGCTACCATTAGCTTTATTAGAAATCCAATCACAACTTTCTCTGGCAAAGATCCGGGTGTAAAGACCCGCAAGTAAAGACCTGGACGGTAAAATTTAGTGATGCAAGATGTGTTTGTCACACTGTTAAAAAGAGAAAGAGAGAGAGAACTTTTAGTGACGTTGCGTTGGCCTCCGTTCTCTAAATGGAAATGTTCAGCCTTGTATATGGTAATTTTAACAGAAATGATGAGCCATACAGAACGGCATACTTATCAGATGCTTCTGACTGTGCAGAATTACTGTGATAGAGATGAACCTGTCAGTTAGGTGTTGTATTTTCATATGCTCAATCCCTACTCCTCTAAGGTCTCATAAGTTTGAATGCTAATGAGTATTCAAGATCTAATATATAAAATATGGTTTAAAAATGTTGAGAAATTGCACTTTTTACTATGACTCTGCCATTAATTACTACAGCATACATCAGCTTTACGTTTTATGCTGTAAACATGTGCGTTTTCATATATCTGAGATACTTTTGGTTGGACTGTAGATCATTCTCTCTGAAATGTTGCTATTTTTGTTAGATTGTGTCAGCTTTTGCCTAATGCCTAAAAGGAAAGCATGGTGTCTGTCTGGAGCAGAGGAAGTTCTTTTTAATATGAAACCTAATCCAGAAATATTTTGGCAGCACACCCTGGCTGGTCTTTAATGTGTGGTTCAAATCCATGCCGATAGTGCATTAAAGCTCTTGTAGGAATGGCATCTCTCTGTGCTGTAAGCTCTTCCTCACTGCCTACTCTGTCTCAAAGTTTTCACACAACAACAATGACGAAGGGGGCATCATATTGTCTCGGTAACATATGTACTCGGATAGGAATCTTATCAGTGCATTCCAGACCCATGTAAACACTAAAGCGTTCTTTCTCTCTCTCTCTCTTCTTTCACTCTGTCTCTTTTCTCACTCTGTCTCTTCTCTCTCTCTCTCTATTCCCTGTTGGTCTCTCTGTCTCTCTCTCTCTCTGTTTTCTCTCCCATTTTTCTCTCTCTCTCCATCCATCGCTGTCACTGATGTGACTCTGAAGACTCAGCTCAGTTCCAGCTAAGCATTTAGATATGTGTGTGCCTGCGCGCGTGAGTGTGTGTGTGTGTGTGTGTGTTGCAGAAGCTCACTCACTCACTTCCCCCTCAATCTGCTGGGCTTTGTTTGCTCAACACTTGTGTGATAGAGCACACTACACATGCCTATTAGGGCATTTGTGCACTGGGGGAGATTAAAACCTCCACTTTTCTTTTTAAATGAACTCCCTTCTGATTCCTCCCACCCAAGCACTGGAATCTGGGTGTGATAATCCCTCTCCCTGCCAGCTTTGACAGACAGTGATGGATGGCAAATCCGGGGAAAGTGCTGGCTGCTTCTTGGGCAGAAAATTAAATAAAGTAGCCATTTATTCTGCATTATATTATATGCAATGTTCACATTATGCGTGTACACCAACATGCTTAAACGGATCAGCTGAGCTGGGATTCATGTACTGCAGGTACATTTACTAAACAATACGTAGCTTTTTTTTGCCTACTATTTTTAACATACTGAACAGCAAAGGAATTAATACTGCTACGCAATATTCCGAGTTTAAGTGCTGACTAACATCGCTCAGCAGCTAAACTGCTATGTTTTGTTTTCATTTGAACTGTTGAATCGTGATATTTATCTAGAAGATGTGGGACGGGGATTTTACTGGGCCTTTAAAATTGAGAGAATCATATGGAAATCAACATGACCCTTAAGGAAGTATAAAAGCTTCCCCAAAATGCAGTGTGAGGAATTACCAGTCAGCCTGAAGACAGCCTGATGGTTGGGATTGTACTGACATTTGCCTGACCAGCATGGCCCCCTGTATAACTTGGGGATGGCAGGGACTCGAATAATGTTGGACGTAAGTGTATAGTGGAATATATTAAAGCTTAAACATTTGGTTTTTCAGGGGCCTGACAGAAGTCCTGGCCTTTCTGTAGTGTTGTGTGTCAGGAGATAGAAGCAAGGCAAGCAGCTCTGAATTTATTCTGTAAAATAATCTAATTAGGTAGCGTAATCTGTGGAGTGTGGGGATTGGAATAAACCTTTGTGTACCTTGATGACATATTATATTGAACATATTGTACAGTGGACTGGGAGTTTTACCATACATAACTTAAGCTTTGAATGAAGGAATTTATTATTTATTTATATATTAACCAGTGGTATTCGCAGCTGTACCACAATCAATATCCGGTTGTGGATTTTGGAATCTCTTGTCTGTGATTGAATGATTAATGTAACTGGTTGACTACATTGGCATCACACCTGACTCCTAAGTAAAGGGGTGGTAGAACTGTAGGACCTTGAGGACTGGGATTTGGGTATCTCTGTATTATTCCTTTATCTTAGGAATTTAATCATAGATCATGTAGTAATTACATTTTACAAAGAGCAATTAGAGAACCAGGTCCGGCTATTTAATCTAAGCCCAAAATTTCACCTGATGGCTTGATTTTCATTATTGGAGTTGGATAATGAGAGGGAGAGATTTGTCTGCAGTCTGTCCTTACGTAAAGGCAATCAGTTAACACTGATTTTACTTCAGTCGAATGTCTTTGTCTTGCCCACACTCTCTGTTGGACCCTCTTTCCTTTTTCTCTTCTTCTACTTCTCTGTTGCTTTCTATCATTTCTACAATTCACTGAAGTGAAAGCAGGAAAAATAATTAGTAATACGCATAATGCCTGGATAGATAGAAACGCTCACTAGACTTCATTGTCAGGAAATACTTTACTGTTACACTCAGTGTACCTAATCACGTGTAAGTCGCTCTGGATAAGAGCGTCTGCCAAATGCCAGAAATGTAAATGTAAATGTAAACATGTGACCTGTGATGTAAGTGAGATTTGTAACCATGACGAAGACGAGTCCCTTAGTTTAGTGGGCAGGGCTTTAGCCTGTGGAGGGATGGCTTTGTCTGAAGGGGAACAAGCGCAAGGAGCCGTTACAAACCACCGGTGTAAATTACTCAGACCTGCCCACACAGCCTCCTCTCCATCCACCACAGCGAGGACTTATACAAGAGCTCACATTTAACACCCTTTATTTAATATACCTGAACCCTCGAAACTCTGCAGCACGAGCGCACCATCCACACGGCCACCCTGTAACCGCAGTACACTAGCATACATTAGAACTCCAATTATGTCTGGATTAAGATTTTGTTAGCATACGGTGTTTTGCATGTTGCATTATGTAGACAAGGCAATATGTATGCATTCGGGAAGAAAAATTGCGGGAGGCTTGGTAATGCCTTTTGCCTGAAAAATTCTACTTTTGATCCAATCCTTCATGAGCAGAATATTTAAAGTACCTATATATGCTTCATTTTTGGTTTCAGTTATGGAAGATTTTGCAAGATGTGAGACATAGTCTGTTCAGCCTTAACTGCTGGAAAAGTTTTTTTTGTAAGATCATAATGAATATCATATTATGAATATTTTCCTCTTTTTATAAACCAAGGTAAAACAAAAAGTGAAGAACTCCTCACCTAGATCTTTCATACATTCACAAATTCCTGGATCAGACCATATATTCAAAAGGACAAAGTCCAGAACAAGGGCCCACATGAACAGCAGGTCCTGGATCAGCCTGCCCCCCTCCCCATTCTGGATGAGAGAATTCACTGTGGTCATTTCCAGTTGGGAGAGGTCGCAGTTTAGATCTGAATGTACACGTCTTGATGTCACCACTGCTGAGAAGGTAAGGTGGCAAAATACATAATGCTTTCAAAGAATAAAGAATTCCCCTTAACTTTTACTCCAGCAGAGACAGAGGCAATAAAACACTGCTGTGCATTATAGCCATTTTTATTTATTTATTTATTTTACTATCTTTATATTTTACTCGCTTATGGTCATTATATACCCTAATATACCTTTTACACTGACCAGGTTTATTTAGTCTTTTCTGGATGTGCTTTTCTTCCTGAAGGTGGCATGTGTTGTTTATATGGTATATTCATAAAGAATCGGTCACACAGTGGAAATGCTGAAAAGCTGGTAAAGGTATGGCATGAACACGGACACACAGCATCCTTCTCTCCAGCCTGCAGTTCCTTTTGATTATTTCTGCTGTGTGTGTGTACATACGTGTAAGTACACATGTGTGTGTGTGTGTATCTGTGCGCCTGCCCATATGTGGGTGTCTGCTTTATGTATACCGGTTCCTGCAGGTTTGTGTGCTTTAGAGAAAGTTCATAATAAAATCGAGGGGGAAATGGGCCAAGGTGTAAACAGTGTTTGTTGGCTGTGCCGTGGCTGGGCTACGGCGGCACGGTCCTCCCTGCTGTGATATTGGGAAGGTGCTATGACAACCGAGATTCATTGGAGGCGATCGCTGAGATAAGAGCTCATGCTGGGTTGTTCTTTACAGTGCAGATTAATTTTAAGGGTTCACGGTGACAGTAAAGGTGACCAGCCATCAGAAGAAGGAAGCCCCACTAAAACTCCATAAATGCAACCTTTTGTAATCCCGACTCTATTTCCTTGGAGATTTCTGAAGGCGACAAATAGCCTCCTCAAAGCTAGTGGCCCTGATGGGGTGTGCATCTGTCACCTTGCCCTCTTACACATGGCTTAGCTGAAATGGAAAAGATTTCAGGTGCTTTATCCAGTCTGCTTATGGGAGTGAAGAACAGTTACTTAAGGCAAAGTTTACACTGTAGTTTGGAAGTAATTGGACAGCGATACAGGTTTTGTTACCTTGGCACATCACTCCAGCTTTACTCTGGCACATTTTGGACTAGGAAATGAAAAGGAAGATTTTTTTTTAAGACAGCTTTACGATGTGCATCTACATGTAGCACCTCCAGACCGCTTCATGCAGAAAGATTTGTTGCTTTGAGGTAGTGATTCAGGCACTCATGAAGAGGGAGCTTAAGTTGTGAAGCATCTACAAGCCATGTTCTCCGGCTGTAGGGCTAAGCGATTGCCCTCCAGGCTGTTTAACATGCATGGCGTTGGAGCAGAGCCATGGGAGCATGTTTCTTGCCCGACTCTCCTGATGTTGCCTGTGTGTTCTGGGGAGGGCTCTCAGAGCCCCTGCTGTAGCTCGCACCAACAATGATTAGTCTAATGAGTGATTAATTAGGCACCAGCCATGGAGGAGAGGCAGTGACCTCGCAGAGAGGCGTTTCAGGAGAGGGAGAGAGAGAGAGAGAGGGGGGGGGGGGGCTGCTGAACAACCCCATTTACTGAGAATAAAAGGTTCTCGTGCAATCAAAACATAGTAAAACTCCCAGTGTCAAAGGAATCATGTGTATGCAAAGCTCCCCATTACAACAAAGAAAAGCCACTGAGTTGCTTCAAAAACAGAGACTTAATATTATAGAGAAAATAAGCAAGAGTTGCTCTTACTTGTAAGATTCTTTCTCTTCTGAAAAAACCGACTGTGACAGGTCCTGTCGTATAGTGGACTATCTTTGGCTTCTATTCTTAAACATTTTGTGTACTCCTTAAAGCAGTCAGAGTGAGTATGAAAAGTATGACTTTGTTTATATAATAGGAGTCCTCAGTTTTATTGAACAGCCACTGTATAGGTATAATACGCATAATTGCCGTGTGAGGAAGGAAGGCGCACTCTGTAACACAACACACTACTTTCTTTTGTGCCAACTTATGCTTTCAGCAAAGTACTGACTTTTAAACTACCTTGAACAGAATTATCTGAGCGACTTGAACATAGCTCATAATCAAGCAGAGGGGGGTAGTGCTGGAATAGATCTACTAAACCCCTTCTGACAAGCACTGAATTAAAAAATGAAGAAAAAACTTGACGACTCATTCTCCTACTTTGAGGAAAGCATGTATTAGTGTCTGATGAAATGTGTGTGTGTACATGTGTACTTGTTTGTGTGTGTGTGTGTTTGTATACATTTGTACTTGTTTGTGTGTGTGTATACATGTGTAATTGTGTGTGTGTGTGTGTGTGTGTGTGTACATGTGTACTTGTTTGTGTGTGTGAGAGAGAAAAAGAGGTGAAATTAGAAAGAGACGGAAGCAAGCCTCAGTGCTAAAAGAGAATCTGGAGTACAGTTCCCTGCTATAGACTGTACTGCTTGGTAATAATCTGGAGCAAGTGAGCTCTGTTCAGCTGCAGTCCCCCAGTTCTGAGACACTCGCACTGTAAGCAATTAATGTCCTGTTCCAACTGCTTTCCCATAACTCTTGACCACTGTAGTTACATTTTAGTGCTTTCTTGATTGAAAACAGTCTGTCTGTTTTAAATCAATTAAACGCTCTTCCGAAGTATTACTGGGATTCATCAGTCTTGCTCTGGGACTGACGACATAATATTTCATTTGGATATTCACCACAGTTTAACCCTAAACAGCAAACAGCTGTTCCTAAGAGCTTGAGATCTTTAGGAATCTTGCCTAAGTGATGAATGAGTGTGACATGACATGGCTGTCACATGCCATGCAAGTATTTTTTTCACACCAAGTTTCACTCCAGAAGTTGCGGACGTTATAAGAGGCGTCTCCTGCCAGGACCTCTGAGTCTCTGTCTCGGTACGAGGACTTTACTTTAGTTTGCCTGAGGGGAGCCTGCGGAGAGTCTTGACTTCTGAGCTTCGCCACGGTTCATGCCGGATTATTACATTTCAAATTTGGATTCAGATCTTGTCTTTCGACTTTTATGAACCTTTTACACAAGATTTAGCGTGTCTTACCTGACTCCGGCAAAATTGCTGAGGGGTTAAGCCAACTTTGGCTCACATATAAAGCAGTTTCAGAATATAACCCATTTATTCTCATTGAATTGCAAGGAACGGGGGGGAAAAAAAACAGCTTCATCCACTTTCACTTTCGTGGAGCTGGGTTTTGTCACATGTGACCTGGACTCTGACCGTAAAAAAGTACATTGACTTTTCAGAGTTATGACAAGATCGTAGCTGAAGACAGTCGAGGCTGTCGCTCTGGCCACAGGGTTAAAACAATTCCCCTCCCAATCACAGAAACAACACGATGGAATATCTGTCACACCGTGAAACAACACGGGCGATGCCATTGGTCAGGGGCATGGTTTGCATGCAGGTAGGGTGTCCCCACTAATCCGATTTGACGTTTGCATTTGCCGCTCGAGAGGAGCAGTGGCTGGGCTTTGAAAAGAGTGGCAGGTGCACAGCAACAAGTTTTCAGAAGGTGTGGGGTTACGGAAGACTGGCCGAAGCAGATCGAAGTGCTCGGCCCCAGCAGGATTCCTTTGTTAGACCCTGACTGACTCCATGCTTTGGCCATTTACACTGTCACATTTTAAGCCAGTGTTGTTTACATTCTGTTTATACTCAAATGCGTTTTTTTCTTGTCCACGTTAGCCACTATTCGATTTTTTTTTTTATTATTGTTTTAGCCTAAATACACGTTTTTTTATCATTGGATATTTTTTAATGTTAGTCTGTGCCTTTGGCGATGTTTTGTTCACATCGCAGCTGGATGAGGCTAAAACTCTGTTTAAAGCTGAATTTCAGAAGGCAGTGATGCATTTCAGCTAGAGAGGTGATTTGCATTTGTTTTGTTTTTATTTGTCTCTCAAGGGTCCATCTGTGTGCTAGGACGTCGTTATTGCCATGTCCTCTCAACCCCTAATGATCTCCAACTTTCTCATTGTAAGGATGTTTCCCCCCCCAATACTGTCCTTAAAGTGGTCTAATTAGTCGGGGAACAAACCTCTGTGATGTATCTTCAGCAGTGGGAGGGGCTTGTACTTCTGTTCGCTGCACTGTTTTACCCACAAGGCCATTTAATATGGCAGTGGTAAATATGGGGAATATGTGTTACATATATAATATGAAAGAAAGAAAGAAAGAAAGAAAGAAAGAAAGAGAGAAAAAAAGAGATCAAAAGAGACAAGAGAAAAGTGAGTCCTCCAGATGGACCATCTGGTCTGCCATGAAAATAAAATTAAACTTGTCAAGGTAACCTATTTGCAGACTCATCCAAAAAAGCCCTTACTAGCACCCTCAGGCTGTAGGTTGATAGAACACATTCAGTTGTATCCTGCAAAAGCACTTTCTGCAAGAGGTACACAATGAATACAGAGTAATGGGTAAGCATCAACTTCCTCATGTTTAGTGCAGGTCAGTGTTGGAAATGAAATTGTCCTTAATTAGCATGAAGCCAAGAAAAGGTTAGGGTCATGTATCACTGCACAGGGCATTGAGAGAGTTCTTTTAATTGGAGACAGGAAAACTCTGACCAGAAAGTGGGGTGTGCATTTAGCAGAGGTTCTGATAATGTCATATAATTGGAAAGAAATCTGTCATGGAAAACTCTTGCACATATCCTTGAAGGCGTGCACTTTAAAGTAAGATTAATTAAGTTACAGCTTCATTCTCTAATTGTGTATTCCAAGATAATGAGTTGAAAGTTTAAGCAATTATTCCTCTCCCTCTTTCTTTCTCGTTCTCTCTCTCTCTCTCTCTCTCTCTCTCTCTCTCTCTCTCTCTCTCACTCTCTCCCTCACTCTCTCTCTCTCTCTCTCTCTCTCTCTCTCTCTCTCCATCTCTCCCTTCCTAATATTTATATATCTGTAATGGTTTGAGGTCAACTGGAATTACTGAAGCTTCATCTCGGTGACTTCAAAATAAATTAAATTGCGTTAAATTAATGAACTTGACTGTGATACCTTTTTCTCCCCCTCAAACACTTGAAAAAGGAATTGATAAAATGATCAGCCTCCTAGTCTGATTCCCTCCAGCCTGCTGCACGTTTACTCAGCGTTTAAACTGTCTACTCGCAGGAGCAAGTGGACCTCAAGCTGATGCTAAATCATGATTTAGTTAATTATACTGAGACAGTGGGCTAATAAATATTGATATGGATTATTCAAACCATATGTACATGCTTGATTGGTCATTATGGTTAGTAGCGTCTTGCACAGTACTGCTCCTTTAAATGAGACAGACGGCAAGGCCAATAAATATACTTGAAACTTGCTAATGAAACTCATCATTATGAATTTATACTTTGGAAAAAAATATATAAATCATTGCAGATTGTATCAGATTGGCACTCGCGCTACCATGCTTTGCTTAGCCCCAGGCTTATCTCAGCTAATGTGGAAAAAAAATGAATACAGTGGAATGGAAAAGTGCCAGCCATGTTGCTAACATGTTTCAGTACAGGTAATTTAAAAGGTAATTGTGCTGTAGTGATGAACAGAAGGTCATGAGGAGAAATGCAGCAAATAACATTCATTTGAGAGTCTCTAGAAGTGCTTCTGTATTCCATGTCCTCTTTAGATGCAGGATATACCTGTGCACTAATTTAGTTTATCAATATTACTTTATTGAAATAAGTCATAATTAGATTGTACTTGCTCTAGTGAGTCATTTACTTATTTCTAATCTCTTTAAAGCCTGCTTCATTGTCCTTTCATTGGTTGTGGTGCGGTCTCATTAATTGGCTGTGTTCATTAGGCCTTACTGGCTGCCTTTCTGTGACAATTACCAACCTTAGGAGGCCTAAGAGATGTGAAAGGTTTTCTGAGGAGAATCTTACTACATGAAACCCTGTGTGGGTTTCTGCTTTACCTACCCTCCTTCCAGTCTCCTAGGAGACCAAGACGCCGCCCCATTGTCATTCATCTGGTGCTGGAGTTTGAGTTTTGGCTTGTTATCATGCTTTAGCACTGTTAAATTGCAGTACAAGCAAGTGTGGAATACCAATGGACGCCATTCTTTTTTCTTTTTTCTTTTTTTACCTGCACTTCAACATGACTTGCCACTGGATAAAGCCCAGATCCCCCCGTCACACGGCTGCCTGCTGCTCCGTCGTGGTGACAGTGGGTGAGCTTGATGAATTTAAAAAGTCAAGGTGGACGTTAACATGAGGAATTTGTGGAGTTGAGCTGAAAATGGGCCAAGGAGCAGAAAAGCAGAGGAGGGAGCAGAGAGCAAACTGAATCAAGCCCCTTAATTGGCTTGTTAAGACATGAAAGAGTTGGCTGAGTTGAGTGGCCTAGAAGGAGGGGGATAAAGGGGGTTAGGGAGGGAATTAGAGCAGCAGAAGGCAAAGAGAGGCGCGTCCGAGGAGCAAGGAGGGGCACGGCGGAGCTGAAGTTAGGTTGAGCGACAACTTTGTTTCATTTGGGCGTTTCTACGGGGTGATTGGGCAGGCAGCACTGTTGGTGGGGGGGAATGAGAGTGTGGCATGCGCCAGGCCTGGCTGATGAGGCCATTACGGTGTTCCCTCTCCGGCACTCAATCACTGTGACACATCAATAGGCGAGCGAGATGGTCATTCTTCAAAACGTAACCAACCCACCTTGTCCACAACGCTAATCGCTCCAATCACTCAGTGGGAAGCCCGGAACCTCCTGCCACTGAAACGGCATCTCCACCTTCACTTCCTCCTCCTCCTCCTCCCCAATCGTCCACCTAGGACCACCTGCACCAGAGGCTTTCTCCACGCAGGACGATATGGAACTTGTGACTGTGTGGCTACCACATGCTGAATGTAAACAATGGTACCAATGGTATCATTTGATTCATCAGATGAATTTTGGATTTTGGAGCAAATTTTGCTTTTTTTTATTGTCAAACTTTGTGTTGGCTATTTTCAGCTTATAAATCACACAGTCAAAAATAATAAAAAAAAAACAACCAAAAACCCAGCATTAGCTTAAGCAGTCGTCTAACACTTCTGCCAAATTTAAGAAAGTTGTATTGTGTCTGAGTGCAACTCTTCTTTTCTGCTGTCAGCACAGTATTGTGATGCAGTGCTCTCAGCAAAACCCTAATCAAGTTAGACTTTAATACCTGCTTTAATATTCCCTGTAAGAGGTTATTATCTCTCTTTCTGCTTGAAGGCAAGATGCTCCTGTTATGCAAATGTGTTGTTTCATTTATTTAGTCATATTTGTATTTTTAGCATGGCTTGGCAGAGTTCAGAGTTCAAACCCAAGTTTGGCAACTGTAAAATGTGAGTGGGGAAGCAGCATTCAGACCGATGTGCTCTCCTCCTCCCAGTCAGTCTCCACAACTGCTAAGTGCTATGCATTATGCGTAGCTTTGAAGCACCACACATAACAGGATTCTTTAGCTACACCTCGACAGTAAGGAACAAAACAGAGAAAGGATGAGAACCCCAGGATGGAACGTATGCTGTGGTGGTGCTGTTGGAGTGCTGCCTTCTCCACCCACTGCAGTAATAGAACTAAGCCAGCCTGACCCACTTTGCTGCCGGTATCCTGGGCTTGCTGTGAATCATGCTGCTAACATCCCTCCCTCTGCCTCTCTGCCTAGCCTGTTCCACGGCTCTGTGCCAGGCTGCCTACTCACAACCTCATCCGCCACTATCCGTCCACACGCTGACGTTCTCCTCCCTTTCACCCCCCCACCTGCACACACCCACCCACCCACCTTCCCGCAACGGCGCACCGCCGCGGCCGTAGATGCAGGTGGAGAAGCAGCAGAGACCCGACAGAAGTCCCCCGCTGCTCTCCCACATAGGGAGGCTGATTTTTACCCCCTCCGCCTCACCCGCCCCGCTCTCCATCCACCCCACATGCGACCCCTGACCGCACCCGCCGCTAGGTTGCACCCTGTGGTGCTCTACTCCCTGCCCGGGCCGTAGGTTGAGGACCATTACCGTGGAGGAGAGCTGCTCCATGAGTAATCACCAGTGTGGGAAACCCAGCAACAACCATACCACTGCTGCCTCCACACCACCTCCACTAAGGCTCTACTGATGCGGCACCTGCCTTAGTTTATCCACTCACTGCTGCTATAATGATATTCCTGCATTTCCTTGGAAATATGTGAAACTAAGGGCAAGTTTTAAAGTGCGGTAGTTATGGTTGTACAGGGCACATTTAACAATTACAAGCTCTTTTCAGCCAGTTGATATAATGCGCAGTTATGTGGAGAATTATGGCCCATACCATTTATGCAGCTCAGAACATTTGACATGACCTCTTATTAATTTTTTAATCATAACGCTCGGAAGCTGTCTCTCCAGCTGCTTTTCTCCTGAGAACGTCTTTTGCCTTTGAAATAGCTCAGGCATAATATCAATGTGTCTGAAATCGCTTCTCTAAGACCAAAACTATTCTGTACTCATAGGAATTGAGAAAGGATAGCAGGGCTGGAAAATGCTATGGGTTAAAGTGATTGTCTCACAGATTCAATAAGTGGTTCATCATTCAGCTATCTCCCTGGCATAGCACTGTTATTTACTCTTCGAGAGCCACTCTCCTTCTCTGTCCTGTGCCTCTTAAACAATGAAAGAGAAGGACTGCCCCAGTCTTTATGAACATAAAACAAGTTAGCCAGTGGTATTGTTTCACAGTCTCAGTATTGCAGCTGTCAGGAAAAGCAAATCACAATTGTGGATGTTTTTTTTTTTCCACGAGACTGTGAGCACAGGGAATGTTTGTTCTTTTTCACTCTTTGCTGTCAGCTGCTCTCTGGTAAATAATTCATTTTGCACTGTAATGGTCACAGTTGATACCAAGGCACACAGTAGAATTATTATTTTTATTTATTTATTTTTTGGTTATAAAATTCCTGCTGCTCCTCCACAAAACCAGTTTTATTCTCACAAACACCAAATAAATCCTAATGAGAGCCGTTGATAAAAATATCAACCCTTGTTAAAAAAAAAAAACCAGGGAAAAAAAAAGCTCAAATATGTCTGGGAAACATTGCTAATTACTTTTTGACCTTACATAAAATATTTCAGGACCAAACGAGATCAAAACAGTTCCCTGCTGAGCTTCTCGCGCAGCTTAAGCTGCTCTGATTCTTTCATCCATTTTCATCTTTTTTTTCTTTCTTTTTTCCTCTTTTGCCTGTTCATATTCATGTATCATGTTGAATCTCATTCCAGTTTTCTTAAGGGTATTAGTCTCTTAAGTGTATGCTTAGAGCTTAAATGGAAGGACAAGTTAAGTGCATGCCATGGTTATTATTGGATGTAATGAATTACCTTTAAACAACTACTTTTCCAAATACATATTTAAGGCAATATAAGCATCAAGGGGAGTCTTTCACAATATTAAAAAAAGAGAAAAATATCAAGAAGCGCATTTTCAAATATTTTGTAAGCCAAATGCTAAAGTAATTAACTCCTTGAATGCTGTTTCTTGACTCTGGTATGTAGTGGAGTTGTTTTCTGCACCTGGAACAGAATGGAATGAGAATGGAATCAGAATGCAGAAAGTGCCTGTTTGACATCCTTGTACTCTGGAGAAAGGCCAGACAGGCGGAGTTGACTGGCATCGTTATTGATCATCTATCAAGCGTAAAATTAATCTTCCAGATGTTTAAAAAAAGTGAGTCTTTGCCATGTTCATCAGCATAAAATTGCTTATATTGTACTCTAGAATATAGTGGGTTATAGTGGGTTACTCTAAACATTCTGCTGTTTATATGATACTGTCTGTGTTTTTGTCATAATGTTGTTGCGTAATGCAGTTTGAGAACAATGTATAAATAGTTGATTGAGGTTAGTTCTTACTACAGTAGCACTGTTCCAGTTGTTGTAACCGAGGAGAGCTGGGTGCTTGCTGAAGAGAGCCTGTACTCCTCTGCTCTAAGGAGAGTGTTGCCTTGAGGCCACTTGGTAGAGTGTAGCTACAGTACAGCAAGTCGTAAAGACTGCTTGTAGTAGCCTTAGATCTTCTAATTATACCCTCCACTTCCATATGCTGTAAAAGGCATGATTAAACACGGATGGCTGCCACAGGTGTATTTGCAGGGCTGAGCCTCTGGTGCCTGTGCGTCCAGAGGCCCACCGCAGCGCTCCTTGTCCGCATCCGTGAGGAGGGCCCCGCCCCTCGGCTCATCCCGGTTCTGCCCGGTGCGCGGGTGAGTTATGGCCGGGCTCCAGGTCCCGCTCGCGCTCGCACGCCGCTGCCTCCCGTATTTCAGCTCCGTCCCGCGAGCCGCCCGCCCAGAGCTGTTCGTCTCGTCGTAAATCTGACGACGAGACTGTTAATGTCCGGCAATTACTGTGAGGAACACTAAGTGACTGGCTTGGAGAAGCCAGCGCCCGGTGCATGGCTGACCCCACACTGCTCCGGTTATGTGCTTCACTGTGTAGAGAAATCATCCTAAATAACCACCAGTCCTGCTGTCTCGATACATTTTTGTTTAACCATTCCACGGTTGCCACGGTTGCCAAAGGGATGTTACAAAAAAACAATAAACAAACAAGAGCTGCAAACATCACATGCATCAAGTAAAATGCTTGAAATAACCGATGTGTCAAAGACGTAAATATTTGGGTAAACTCGAACACAGGTTTTACGTGGGCTGCATCAGCTTCTGGAGGTACACGAATGAAATGAAATGAAATGAAATGAAATGAAATAGAGTCGGGGGAGGGGTCCAATCAGACTGTGAGCTTGTGACACCTCCCCAGTTTGGAAGATGAATGTGCTGTGTTATTGTTGTATTATTTGGACAGGGTGATGGAGGAGGCTGTGACCCACAGAGGTGAAAGTAAAATCCGAGTGAGTGATTCCTGCTCGGAGAGCGTGAGGAGAGAGAGAGAGGTGCCTGCCATTCGGCGTTGCCGCTCCAGACACTGCCCATTACATCTGAACATTTTGCCAGTTCTCTCATCCTTTTTGACTTGTGTGAGCCATTATCCCATTTTCAGCACAAAATCATTTAGCACTTTTGGCACTCGCGTACATCATTAACCTGCAAAGGGGCCCGGCAGGCTCTCCATTCTAATTCACTGGTTGGCTCTGTGGCCTGGGTGGCTGGCCTGCCGCAATTTATCAGGCAGACAGAACCCCATCATCCCACCGCCCGCTGCCTCTCTGATTATTGTTGACCAGCAAAACACTTGACCTGCAAACAGCAGCACTATGAGAGTAATCTACCTTGACATCTTTGGATCTAATGGCAGGGAAGGATCGATGGCCCCCTCGCCCCCTGTGGGTACAACCATCCAGGATCCCCATGACTGCTCCCCGCCAGACCTGCGGACTGGCCTGGGCGCACGGGCCTTGCAGCCTGGTTAATCAGTCGTATACGGGAACTGCTCGCATCTCCCTGAGGTCTTCTAGTGGCCTCTGCTTATGTGCCAGCAGCAGAAGAGGGTCAGTAGAAATTGTTTGCTGTTTGACACCTTCAGTTTAAAATGGACCTCAGGGTCCTAGCAGACAGTGGAATGGATTATGCTGATACCTGGACGCTCTGCAGGCTTAAAAAAACACACAAAATGTGTTCATTCGACGGACACAAATGTTCCCACCTTGACCTTTGTATTCTGTTATAAAGTGTCATTAAGGGTTCATTAAACCATATTTGTTGATGGAGGCGGAGAAAAGCAAAGCAAAGTGTTTGGCATTTCTTTCACAGTTGAGTTCTAATTTCATCATGGTCAAGTTTTACAAAATCAAACTTTTGAAATTCAATTAACACCTCTGTGATACAGAGTATATCGACTAGTACAAATGTTACAGCATATCCTTGTGAACAGGACAAGGTTGTAGCCTAGAATAAAACAATTAGCAGATTTTGGACAGATGCTTATTTGAGTAGGGCAGTATTTCATCAGACTGCAAACGATCAGGCCACAGTTGGTAGAAAAGTTCAATGTATTGATGTGGGGTGCAGACAAGCCTTCTCAGGAAAAGTGGTTCGTCAGCTGCAGGTTTGATGTCCAGGCTGTTGCCCAAGGGGAGGCAGGTTGGCACCCACAGCTATTGACATGGAGACAGATCATTAGCCCTCTCTCCATCCCTCCAGCCCTCTGCTGCATGTTTCATTTAAGGTGCCAGTCTCATGTAAAAGTGCCAGAAGCCTCAATAGTTATGCTTAACAGGCAGGACCAATGGTATTCTAGATTGTCCTCTCCATTACTTTCTCATAGTGACCATGGATATATTTATTTTTATATCAGTTGTTTCCTGGTTTGACATCATTCTAGTGGTTTTCTAGTGTACTGTAGGCACATGAAATATGTTTATGTGTGAGCAAAAATAAGTTATTTCATGGAAACCTAGTTTATTGATTTTGAGTTGGCAGTCTTGCTAAAAAATCCCTATACTCAGCAGATGTTTTGGCGGATGGGTAATGATGGTGCAGTAACTTGAGGAGACATATAGAAGTGATGCTAAACTTTAGATGGTTTATTTTCCAAAACTATTTCCTGTGCAGAGCTGTTGAGTCCTGGGGATATAGATGAGGGGGTGGGGTACAGATTGATCTAGATTAATATTTTTGTATGTCAAGGGAAATGTCTTATGCATTTGTTCCAACTTCGTATCATTAGAGCATTTTAATTACATGTTCATCACAACTGAGGAGGAAATATGTTGTTTCCACATACATGCAACAGAAATGATGTGTGCAGAATTACAGCTACTCTTCCCTACTCCTTGGCGGCACAACTTTGGAAACAATGACAGACAAAAAAAAAAATTGTAGCCATCTGTGAGCTTTTTCCACCTGTTTGCCAAGAGTTTCTGCTCTTCTAATGCAGTTCTTTCAATCTTTTATTTGCAGGACTTCTTTCCCCAGTAGTTGATTTCAGTTTTGTCCAAAGAATTTCGATTTGATTGAAATCAGAACTAATCACTCTCAAAACAGTCTAAAACAGTCTACGTTTTCCTTCCATTCATTTTTGCATGCTCTTGGATGTGTGCTTTGGGTCCGTCCTGCTGTAGGGACTCACTGTGTTCTGCCCAGACCTACTTTTCCTACTTACTCTTGGGTCCACATTTGGGTGTCTAAAATGCTTTGATAATCCACGCGTTCATTATTCCATTGTAACATTATTCACGGCCACAAGTCCCAGAAGCAACCAAACAGCACCACAGCATCATGGATCCTCCACTGTGTTTTGCTGCAGGAATTCACATTTCCTTATAGGCTTCATTTCAAAGTCTATAAACATAATGCTGGTCTACATTACCAAAGAGCTCTATTTTTTTTTTAAGTATGTATTTTCCTTGTGTATTTTTTCTGACCAGCTCTAGCTTAATGGTGGCTTTAGACTCAGGCATAGTATACTAGCATAAAGATTTCTTCCACAGAGGCAGCTAAGTACTATTTTAAGTCACTCTAGGCAAGAACATCTACTAAATGTTATAAATGTACATTTTGATTCAATCTGTCCATAGGACCATTTTCTCAGAAAGATTGTGGTTTGTCTATATATACTTTGACAAAGTTCTTTTGGTCCTTTTTATATCTTTCTTAAGCAGCTGGGTCCTCCTTGGCTTTCAGCCATCGAGCCCTTCCTTGGTCAGAGTGCAGAGTATGGTATGGGTTGAAAACAGTATTTCAGATGCTTCCAGCTCAGCCTTTGAATGTTATATGTGGGTTTTTTTTTCACATTTCAGACCAACATTTCAACCAACTTTCACCAGTTTCGTTTGTTTGTTATTGTTGCCAAATGTCACCAATTTTTCCTCTTTCTGCCACACTCTGGAAGGTTCTTGAATGTTCCATGAGTAGCTAACCTCTTGATAACAATTCAAACTGTTGAAGTAGGGATGCCAAGGTCTTTGGAGATAGGCATGTTCTCTTTAGACAGCTTGTGCTCGGTTGTAATCGCATTTCTGGTGTGCTCTGACAGCTCTCTTGTCTTTGCTATTGTGAACAAGGAACAGGGGATAAACCTGGCCTTTTTAGGCATCAAAGCCACTATTCAAAGGCTAATTAAAGTCTTGTGATTGCTGACAAGGTGGGAACAGGTCAGTCTAATTGATCACAGGTTAGTCTGATTTTGTCCTTTGTTTGAAACTGAACAAAAGCTGCCAATAATCGTGTACTGGCATTGTTTTCATTTTTGTTCTTTTATTCCTACCATTTTTTATGTTCGTGTTCTGTCTTGTGCTTTTCTGTATCAAGCTTGACTCAAACTATTTCACGCAACATTTTATTTCATGAGATTTTTTTATGTGTTGTATTCAAGGATGCCAGTAAAGTTGACCACAGCTGTATATGTTAAAGGGCAAAAAGTTAATAACATTCAAATGGACTTTTTTTTTTTGACAGTTGCTAAACATGCCCTGCAGCTGACTCTACAGAACGGATGCATTTAGGAAAGAATCTACCTGTAACCGTGACTACAGCTCACCTCTTGGTGCTCATGGGTCATTTATCATGGTGGTACATGCATACTTTAGTGCTCATACTTTAGCACACATACTGTAGTGCTCATACTTTAGTGCTCGTGTGAGCTCTCGTCCTTCCGATCAACCTTTACAATCTGCTATTTGTTCAGGTGACTTTTCTCCACAGGCTCATTAAGGCAGGACGCAGTCCTTCTCCACTGAGAACGGGACATCTGTCACTTTACATTTAAGCAGAGGATCCTCCCTGCACACCCTCCTAACCGGCAAACAATCCATCCTTATTTACCCAACACAATTGCAATTGGATTGGATTTTGGATATGGAGCCGAGTGCTTTTCAATTTGAATCAGAACATTAAATTGCGATCCCCACACCACCTCTCTCTCTCTCTCGCTCTCTCTCTCTCATTTTTTTTACTTTATTCTGGCTTTGGAAGTTGTGATTAGGAATTTGTTTGGTGAAGCAAGTGACCTTGTGATTACAATGAAATCACAAACAATAAGCAAACTTAGTGAATTCAGTTGACCTCCTTGGGTCATTTCTGATTCTCACACAACCATACCAACAGTGATGGAATTTTCTGGAACTCCCTCTGCATGGCCTGTGAATGGGCTTTTACTGTATTCGCAAGCTTGTTTGAAAGCAAATATTCTTGCTGATAGCCCTCATAACCCAAGAGCCCAGGGTAGCATTAATGCAAGCATCTTCTCCCCTGGTCCGTGACAATGAACTACCATAGCATGTCAAACTAGTTGGGCATAAACTGTATTGACTTGTTTCAGGTTTTCCACCTTGCTGTCACCTTCAAGGTCGAGGTCTGCATGCATTTAATATGCAAAGCGCCGTGTTAACTATAGGTGAATGATGTGGGTAAGAGAGCAAGAGAGTAGCAGCTTGTCTGGCCAATACTTCAAGCCTTTTCCCCAGTGTGTGCAGGTCAGCCCAGGGGGTTCCTAGTTCTCCTACTGAAAAAGCCCACCTCTAATCCTGGCTGTCCAAGCCTGCCAAACAGGTGCTCCTCCCCGCAGCCAGACCGAGCAAATCCGTCAGGGCACGTGCTTCTCCGTCTCTCTCATATGCTTAACAGAACCGCTGTGTTGTTCAGCAAGGTAAACCCAGAAGGATAGATCGCCTCAATACCAGAGCTAAGCCACATGGAACGACAGCAAATAAACAGCCAATGATGAGGAAAGAAATTATTAATATCTATAAGAGTTTTGTCATCTTCTGGCCTTGCATGGCTTCCCCTGTGCATATGTTATTTACAACTTGTAACTAGTGAGGCGATGCCACCCCCTTTGTTAATTCTGTCAGGGTGATATTTTAATAAATCATGTCTGACAGTCCTGGAATTGGCACATCACTTTTTAAGGCAGTGTGCCTTCAAGCTAAGCCGGCTGATTGATATGATTTGGTTGATGTTCGAAGGACTGCCTAGTGAAGGAAGGAGCAAACTTGGAACCTAAAGTCCTGGCGGTAAGCAAGCTGACTCAAGGTCTTGATGAGCCTCGGTGTATTCATTAGGAGCGGTCATTCTTTCTGATGCCCAGAAACAATTCCAAACCTCGTGTCCGTTGCTCTGGTTCCCAGTTTGGACAAGAAAAAAAACATTATCATGCAAACAGGGCTTAGAATGCTACTGAAATCTGAAGGGTCTGCTTCTTCTTCCTACTCATGACCAGAATGACTGAGATGGGCAGACGTGTTCAACTCAGGCAGAATTAGCGTAGCCTTGGGTTTTACTTCACTGCTTCTTCATGAATTATTCCCCAGCAAGAAAAGTTGTAAAGCAGTTCGATATTTTCCTATGCGTTGATGTTTCACCTTGACAACAGTGGTGGTGAGGTCTTCAGTTGGTATGTAGCTTAGCCACTTGCATGATTCCCGGAGTAGTTTGTAATGGTGTGTCTGCTCTGCCAGACATATCATTTAAGAGTCTAGCCTACTGTCTGCACCTCAGTAAAGACTAAAGATGCATTCAAATGGGACCCAATTTACAAGCCCTGTCTGCCAGTTTGCTACGAGGATTGCTTGCTGTTGGCTGAATATGAATGCATCAGGCATAACACTTCGCCCAGAGATGTGCAAGAGATTTAGACATCCAGGGCTGATGGCCCAGCTGACATCACAACAGTCCAAAGATGGGACAGATGTCTGAGCCTCTGCACTGTCTTGTGCTGCTCAGCACTCCACCCTCCTGCCTTTTCCCGCTGTTTTCTGGTTTTTTTTTTTTCTTTTTTTTTTTTTGGCCTGCCATGTCAATGTGTTTTTATCTCAGGGTTTATTTCAGGTTGTTGTAAAAATACCAGTTAGGTTTTGTGCATTTGTATGATGATGATTCCGGCTGCACTGAAGCTGATGTTTTAACCCCTGCCACATTTCAGTGAGAGAAGTCAAAGTTCAAGTCCCAGGTTCCTGAGGCCATGCTGGTGATTCTGTGTCTACCAGAAAGAGAATCGTGCTTCTTCGTGCCTACGTCGCACAGTTGCCATGGAAACTACATTGGCGAAGCAGCAAATGAGTAATGCCCCCATATGCTTTTTTGTGGTATTGAAGAAAAATATTTTAATTGCTCAGAATAGAATTAAGGAAAGGAGAAGACAAAGTACTTGCTCTGTTCTCTCTCTCTCTCTCTCTCTCTCTCTCTCTCTCTCTCTCTCTCTCTGTCTGTCTTTTCATCGTAAAGCTGTGCATGATGAAAGACCATCTGTCAAGACTTAGCCTCTCACTTTCCCTCCCAGTTTTCCGGTTTTCTTTAATGCCAATTTCCTTCACTCATTGGGTGTTTTGACTTATGGAAATTAGCCTGTCTTAATTAATAAGAATGTTCCCACCTAGCTCATCAGTGAAGAGTGGAAAGTCGGCCCTCTCCATTAAGCAGGACATGCCTTACACACCCAAGCAAATTAGCTTTGATTTCATTTGGTTCTTTCCTTATCACTTAAATAAATCTCCCATCGCTCCCATCGAGGTGTGGGTGTGGTGTGGGCTTCAGTACCGCAGCTGAAAAGACAACCGCCCAAAGTACACGGAAAACCAAACCGAACCCTATACAGAGGAGACATTATCTACCACATGTGTCTTAGCGAGGTGGTTCTATTTAGGGGTAGTGCATGTGTGAATCTGTCTCGTATGTGTGTGTGTGTGTGTGTGTGTGTGTGTGTGTGTGTGTGTATGCTGACCGGGCCATGTGTGGGAGATTTATTATACAGTTTAGCAGCCCAGTGAGTTGTCCACTTGCTCTCACTGCCTCACACACACACACACACACGCTTGCACACATGTACACACACACACACATGCACATGCTAGTATGTGCACACATACATGTGCGCGCACACACACACACACACACACACATGCACATGCTAGTATGTGCACACATACATGTGCGCACACACACACATACACACACACACACGTGCGTGTTTGTCGGGGACACAGCGGTGGTGATCAGGACACAGGTGGACGGCAGGGGAGCTAGGGTGGAGCTTGGGTCGAGCCCAGCCGTTCCTTGGCGACTGACGAATGGTGGCACTGATGGGTCATTTGTCGTGGTGATGGAGTTAGCCGCTGCCCTTTGGGAGAAAGAATAAAATAAAGAAACCAGAGCTGAGCGTGTGACGGATCGCCCAACGGTAACAGAATAAGTGGCTTCCGTGCCCACTGCCACCACAGCCAACCTTCCCCTAATTGGACATGCTCAGTGTGTGTGTGTGTGTGTGTGTGTGTGTGTGTGTGTGTGTGTGTGTGTGTGTCTCAACACACACAGCCCATCCAGTTACACCTCTGGATGCACAAAGAGAGAAAGGGTCTAACAGCTCAGTGGAGGCGGCTGAGAAGAGCATCAAATTACGCCTGAGTGAGAGAACTTTGCCGTGGCACTGAAGGTGCTGGAGAAATAATAATATGGTTTAATGGATCCTGAATGTAAGTGCTATAGAGGCAGCAACTTTGTTATCCATAATCACCACACTTAGAGGCGCACTAGCAGAAATGCTAGGATGTTCATTCATAGATAATGCTGCATGCACACTCTCATATATTGATGGGTGGGATATTTGAGGGCTTCCAGTCCAAACAGTGTCTTTCTCAGTTAATTTAAATAAGTTTAAAGCTCTCATGTTTACAAATGTTAAATGTCGGCAGAAGAATAAATGAAGAATGTCATTTAAAATGTAAATTATATATATATATATATATGTGTGTGTGTGTGTGTGTGTGTGTGTGTGTGCGTGCAAATATCAAAACCGCTGTTCACAACAGTGTTCAGCGTTGTTTCGGTAATCCTGAGGATCAGTGTCTGCGTGTGGACGCTGAAGCCCTTGGTCTGGACACTCTCTGGGCTGTGTTTTGGTGTCACACTCACGCTGGGTGTTTGTGGGTCACACCTCCACAGTGTCCCCTGCATTTTTTCTTCTTTTCTGGCCCCTCCCAGTGCTCAGCAAACACTTTCCAAGCCTCTATCCCTCCGTGCGTTCCCCTCTCCACCCAGGGTGGAGGGAGGGGGACTGTAATCCAGCCTGGTAGCCTGCCGTGGGTCTTTTGAAGCTGCTCTGAAGAGCCTGGTCAAGGTAATCTCCGCTCGGAGGAAAGCCGTTCCCAGGGAGAGAGAGAGATGGCAGGGGAGGGTGGGAGAGGCAACGGAGAGTAACGGAGAAAAAGAGAATACAAGGGAGAGAGAGAGAGAATGAGAGAGAGAGAGAAAGGGAGGGAGAGAAAGAACACAGATCCAAGGCAGGCAATGATAAGGCCAGGGGGGATTTCACTCCCTTTTTTGGGAAGGGATTTTGGTGCAGGCTTTTGCTTTAGTCACTGGTAAGGAGAGAGAGAGAGGGAGAGAGAGAGAGAGAGAGCGCAGTGGGAAGTGGAGAGAAACAGAGAGCGAGAGCATGCCGAGGGAGAAGCGTGTGAGCTAGGCGACCATCTCCTGATTGCTCCTGTCGGTGATGTAGAGCAGCAGAACCCAATTGTGACATGGAGTGGGAGATGGAGAGATCTGCTGGAACAGCTGATGTGACAGAAGCTACATTAATAGAGGCATATGCCTGGAACCCAACACACACACACACACACACACACACACACACACACGTGAACACACAAACCCAGCAGCAACAAAGACAAAGGCGAGTTTCAACAAGAAACAGTGATTATAAAAGTGGATGCACAGACAGCTGCTTCTGCGAGACACTGATCTAACTATCAAAGACAGTTCAACATTGATTTAAGCAGAGCAATAGAGAACAATACAGCAATAGATCAATCTTAGTGTTGTTGGTACCTGTCATGATGGCAGTAACAGCAAGATCTTCAATGATGGAGACAATTAAAGGTGCTGCAGTTCACATTTGAGGCTGCATGCTATGCTCACTTGAGGAGCGCGCTAAGCTGTGTTAAGCAGGATATAAGGTTGGCAGTTCGTGTTCGGCTTCAGCTGCTATGCTGAACTGTCAGACGGGAACGGGACTCACCCCGTCTGTTGTTTTCTATCTGCGTCCCCCTCCCTCATCAGCCTCTCACTTTTCTCTGAGCGTTCTACCTTTCCCACAGAGTTTCGTCCTCTTTTGGTGACTGGCTCTGTACATGTGTTGGTATCTGCTTTTGCCCCTCCTATCTCCTGACCGGGGTTTCACAGCTGCCTGTGTTCTCTCTCTCTCTCTCTCTCTCTCTCTCTCTCTCCCCCTCCCTTCTCTGGTGCAGGTTGATCGGACAGTTTCTCGTCACCCTCTGCCTGGCCTTTCTCACCCTCTGTGAGTATATTCTCATGCTAATTTGACCGATTAGTTGTCGAAATCTCCGTGGTTGAGCTGGTACTTCTGGGGTTTTGCGGGTTCTTAGTTTTGTGGCAGAAAATGGATGACTGAGATGCGTGAGAGGTGGACCGAGATTGGGAGGGAAGTTCCTTCACTCTAGCATGCCTTGAACTCGTTGGAGATGTGTTCTAGTGCCGGTAAAAGGGAGTCACAGCAGTAAAACAGTGTGGAGCCTCAGCACTGGTTAGTTTTTCAAAGTTTGTCACTTTTTTAAACTCCGACAGTGAAGTGACAACATATGTCTGCATCCTGAATAGAAATGTGTGTAATGTTTGACCCATGGAACTTTCACTTTCACTTAGTGTTGCTTTGTTTACTCAGCAATAAATAAATAAATACATGGTTACTCTTGAAATGAAAACTTAGCAGAATCTGTATGTATTTAATGTATGCCTATATGCACTACATACTCCCACCACTTCACATGTGTGTGGGTGTGTGTGTGTGTGTGTGTGTGTGTGTGTATTAAACCTTGTACATATCTTATAACCTTGTATAAAATTGGAGTTCTCATCTTCCTTACTGTAATTCAGCAGAGAAAAATTCCAGATTGAATCTCGTGGCACTTGTGCAGTAACGATAAAGACTATTCTATTTATTCTATTCTATTTATTCTATTCTATTCAATTTCCCAATGTGAAAATTAGAATCTTCAGGATATGTGAATATCGGAATACACTCATTTAATTCTGAATTTCAGAACACTGTCATTTAGTTGGATGTCTCTGCTATGTACCATTGTGACCCAAATTCCTTTGCAGTATTTGGTAGTTTTATTAGGTAGACAGTATCGGGTAGACAGCATTTGGTAATTTTATTGGGTGGATAGTATTTGATAGACAGTGTTTGGTAGTGTTATTGGACAGACAGTATTTGGTAGACAGTATTTTTTTTCCCATGGTTTTATGTGTCCTAATTTAAAACAAAAGTACTTAGAAGTTGTACTTAGAACCTTGGGAAATAATCGAGGCCAAACTCACGCCTTCCTGCTAAGAGATGAAGCGAAGTGGCATCTGGTTGTTAAGCACCTGTATGGAGGGAGGGTTCGCTTTCATATGTCAAATACCTGTGATTTTGACCTGAAAATGTTTTTATTCATTTGTATAATTTCTTTCCGAACGGTTGGAAAAGTCCAAGATTCTATTAAGGCAAAAAGCTTCCAGGCAGTATTTTCATAATTTAGTATACCTTGAAATTACAAATCCTTCCCCATGACAAAATACCTTTATCTGGTGGATGGCAGCTGAGGAAGGCAGCAGGTTTGAGCCGGAGCCTGCCGGTGCTAAACACACATGGTGCTGAATTAATGCTGGTTACGTTTTATTATGAAACTCACTCAGTATTTTTCTTATAGAGATATTTTGTGTAGATTAGAGGTCTGAGTCATCGTAATTATCTTTTAAAACATGTTGGAAAAGTTTGACTGTTTTATATAAAAAAAATGCATCTTAGTGTTGATAATTTAATATAAAACAGTTCACTTTATTTGGTTACATGGACTGGCTTTGAGGTGGGGGCTGTTTTGTGCGCTGTACCTTCACCATGTGCTTATGCTACTGAATTGTATCATTGAAAATAACTAAGTGAGTGCGTGATTGAGTGCGTGCACATGCATGTATGTTTGTGTGTGTGTGTGTGTGTGTCACATGTATCTCGCGTCTGTATGGAGTGTGTTGTGTGTGTGTGTGTGTGTGTGTGTGTGTGTGTGTGTGTGTGTCGCGTGCGTGTGTTTGTTCATTCTTCTTTTGCCCTGTAGTTTGGGCATGCCGGCAGTGCCAACATGCTAGTCCTTATTGCTCTTCTACATGTACTTCCTTCATTGCTCAGTACCTGCCTGCCGCATTTGCTTCACAGTGGCTGTGGAAATGGGTTCTTTACCATATTGGGGAAAAACGAGTCAGGTACTCTCTGAAGCCCGGAACTCCGCCCTGACGACACGCACAGTGAGGGGGCAGACGGAAGTGCTGGAATTCTCCTCGGACTGTGAGTCACAATGCTGCCGAGGAGAATTGGATGAGAGGTGTTGCACTGGTTAATCTGTACAGACAAAACACTGTTACCTGAGGCAGTCCTCCATTAAAAGATCCCCAAGGCTCTGCGATAGTGTGGTAGAGGTTTAATCGGGAGGCACTGCAGTACCCACTCTGGTCATGTATTTTGCCTTGAGCCTTTTTTGAGCCCTGCTGGCCCTTCAGAGTCAAGCTAAATGCAAGGTAACACTCCGTCTTTGGATGGCGCTCTGCAGCTTAGCAGGGGATCTGGAGGGATGGGTTTGCGTTGAAGACACTGACTGGTTTGAATTCTTAAATTGAGAGAACTGACTGTTGGACAGTGGTGCTGTTTTTTTTCGTGTAGTATAGAACATAATCCATGGACTTTAACATTTTGTTGACCTGAATTCAGAAATAGTTTTATCATTTGGATTTTCTAGAGCGATCACTCTACATATCATTTCTCCAGCATGTAAGTATAGACCGGGCTAAAGACTTACTGAAGGCTTAACAAAGAAACTCGGAGCATGCACCAGTAGCCTTGGCCAGAAATTTCCACAACCCAAGAATATCACATTTCTTTTCTCTTAAGGCACAAGGTTATTTTTCCCATTCTGTCACAGTTTTACTCAGTTTAAGCTAGTTTAGATACTGCGATCAAATGCTCTGTGATCTTTCACAGCTAAATTATTTAGGTTCTTAAGATTTTTGAATGTAATATCATGCACATAGATATCTAGCAGCCTGTTTTAGGGGGAACATACTTTCTTTTTTGAACCTTGTTCTTACATTCTGGTTTATTGCCATTGCTTTGTTTGTTTGGTATGTGACTACTTGTTCATGTTCCTTTATTTATTACACCTGACGGCTTTACCTTTCAGACAGATCGATGCTGTCAGTCACTATAAATGAAAACCACTCTACCAATTAGAGATGATTAGGTTTAGCCTCAGCCAATCAACGTGCTGAAATCCCTGGTGTTTGCATGCAGTTCGTCTGGTAGTGTGGAGCCTGCATGAATGGCTGAGAAGAATGGCAATCTGTTCACCTCAGCATCTGGGTAAACAAGAAAACATTTGATTGCAGAAGAGCTTGAAATATAATCCCATGAGTACAGTGTAACTGTAAATACTATAAATCCAGGTTACATGCTCTGTAATACCAGTTTATAAATATGGTATTACAGCATAAAGACTCATCTATTTGTATCTCAGTGACCATTGATGCTACACTTTCATTGCTCTTACCAATGCTGGGTAACTTAGATTCTAGTACCTATTTGTTACTGTTATTTTTTAATAGAATTTATACTAGGACTAACAAATGCATTCTATGAGTCAACAACGAAGCACTCTTTGTACGTCGCTCTGGATAAGAGCGTTTGCTAAATGCCATAAATGTAAATAAATCCAGGTTATATGCTGTGTAATATCAGATTATAAATCCAGGTTATATGATGTGTAATATCATATATTTTAAGGAACAATATATATTTTTGCTAACCAATTTTTATTTGTGTGGCTCTATATCTTGTGTTATTTGGTTGCTTGACTTCAACCTTTTCTAATAAATTATGCATCTTTATGCCACAAATTATCATTGATCTTTGCAGGAATTTAAATTTGTTAGACATCTCCAGTATGTCTTAAATTAAAAACCAGATTATTGGAAATTCTTCATTGAAACTTACTCATCTAGAAATAATTCTGTATGGAAACCTGACCCTTAACATTAAATGTTTCAGGTAACCCTTTTATATTTGCCAGAAAGCTTTGGAACACTCCACTACATGGAGAAAACAAAATGGTCTACTTCAAAAAGTAATGATAACCAGAGTTTGTTTCTCATCATAGGAGTGTAGTGAGTTCTCACAGACCACAGTGGTGGTTGGTGCTGACACTCAGAGCAGTGGCCGAGTGTCTTTTAGCCTTGTCTTTTCTTTCTAACTGTTTGTGTGTCTGTGTGTGTGTGTGTATGTGTGTGTCTGTCTGTCTGTGTGTGTGTGTGTGTGTGTGTCTCATTAAATGTGGATGGTGAACTGGCTGCAGATTGCCTGGAGATTGCTACTCTGTAGCAGTGAAGCAGTGAAGCCCCTGTCTGTAGATGAGGTGCGATTGACATTTCTCTCTGGCCCTCCGCAGGGTGTCTGTAAGGATCTTGAACCCATTCAGACTGGCTCCGAAATCAAATCACTGCTGCTGCCACTGCCACCACTCACTAGCCCTATCAATTATTTAGCACCAGCTCGAGTGATCCAAAAGGTTGAGGGAATTTGATTTTGCAGGCACCTCCAGCTGGTCAGACCTCTGACATTAGCTTGTGCAAAGCCACCATAAGCAGTAGTGATGTACCAGAGGCTTCCTGTCATACTGTGTCCTCTGCCGTCCATTAAAATATCTTTATCTGAAATCAATACGCTTGATATTAGGTTTGCTTGTTCTTCTCGTGCACTGTGCTTTAAGCGTTTCAAGCAAATAGCTGCCAGGGTCTCTCTCCTTGGCATGATGTTTCGTTTGTGAAAGATGAATTTTCCAGCAGAGGGAATGGCCCCAATTCCTCCAGTTTGCAGTGGTTTGGAACTAGCTTGGGGTTATCTTCGCTAATTAAAGTTTGATTTGATCAAAGCACCCTCTTTTCCAGCCTGAATTTTAATTAGACGATGGGCCACTGGTGCCTGGTCCATTGCAAGGACATCTACAGAGTTTCCAACACAATCTGAAAGTCTTTTAAATTCAATTTAGGGGATTTATTGGACAACAGCAGCTTTTGGACAGTGCGGGATAACCATCTCGTCTGCTGGCTTCCCATCTCCCACGTTGCCGTGGGGACGAGGAGGGCAACAGCCACACGAGACCAGCTGTGCGCCGGAGCTGCGGCCCCGCTGCGGGCAATGTCACCACGACAACTCCCGCTCCCCTCGGCCCATTACCGCAGACAATTGAAGCTGCTATCAGTGCCCCAGCAGAGAAGATGTGTTAAACACCACCAGCCTCACTCGCCACCGTATTCCTCCCTCAACTATCTATCACCGGCCCCGAGCTCCAGCAGCATATGCACAGTACCATTTCATAATGATAAAAATCACCTCTCCACGCCGACTCACAGGAAAGATACAAAAAAAGAATAATAATACGCCCCCCCCCACCCCCCCCTCCCAGTCTCCTCCTTACTCCCTCTTTCCATGAGACAAGAGTGAATTCCATGCGGCGGAATCAATTTTGCGACTGGGGGCCTGTTTGTGAGAGTATTGCTTTTGTGTGATATGATCTTTGCCGTACATTTCCGGAGGTCAGAGCAGTCACAGAAACAAGGTCAAGCAGGACTTGATCGACAGTTTCTCTGTCTGCACCAGCGGAACAATTACCCTCTTGGGAATGGCAGGGATATTAAACCATTGGGCTTTAAACATGTGAAAGGCCTCTCAGATTGAATTTAAAGCCAGTCCAGTTCAGGATCCTTGTATCCACTGATGAAGGGCTTTCCCTGTCTCCGAGGCCCCAGGTATTTATGCATGGTGCTTTTAGAGGAGCGCGTGGGTGAGCGTTGGGCAGGGCAGCCATGCTGCTGCTCGCCATGTGCCGTTGGTGTTGAGGTACACTGTGTGTGCTGCTTCATGTTTACCGCGCTGACTTTATCATCACAGCAGTGCGATGAATAGAGTAAGGACGCGCCTTCCTACACAATTGCAGTGCTGAAATATATAGAGCTCGGGTTCACTTCATTGGGGTTGTCTGTTTCTGCCCCCCCGCCTTACCCCCGCCCTACCCCCACCCTCCCCCCAGCCCACTCCCTCCTCTGGCCCATTGTCCAGTTTTCTGTGAGCTCCAGGGGCTCAGGGGCTTGTTCTGAGCTGCTTGTCTCAGACGCTGCTCTGTTTCTGAGTCGTGTCTGATCTTTGCTCTGGAACCTTTGATCAGAGAGATGCAGTGGCATGATCCGTGTGAACTCTGGCCATTCGCCCGTCACTAAACCCGAGCCCCAGCCAGCCTGTTCGCATGGGCAAGAGCCTAGAACAGCAGCCAAATGCTAACGTTATTATGCTTAATATATGCATCAACAATTAGCAAAGATTAGATTATATCTTTTTTTTTCCTGTACAAGGTCACCACATGACCTGACCTATTGCAAATTGTCCCCAATTATACCAGGAGGTGGGTCTGGAGTCCTTGGTTTGTCATTTCAACCAAGGACTTGATGTGCAGGAGGTGAGTGGAATCACAACTTAAGCAGGGTGCCCTTGAGAACAGACTGGATGACAGCAGATGACGGTAGACTTTCACAGAATTACAGCACCAATCTGCTTTCATACTGTTAGCAGCGTATTTCATGTAAAACTGAACAAATACCTATTTCAGGCAAAGTTTGTAACAAGCAAGATGGTGTTTAAAATGGTTTAAAGTGGCACTTAAAAAAATTCCCCCTACACTGGTCATAGTCCAATTGAAAGTCATAAATTCTTATTTTGGAGTTTGTCAAACATTTTTATGTTCTGCACAAACGTTTCAGATTAGCTCACTGCAGTGTTTTATGCAAGAACGCCTGCTTTAATGATCTGTACAGCGGTGTGGAATACCTAGTAACCTGCAATTTTTCTCTTGCTGTTATTTTAATGGATTTTATTACCTTTAAATCTTTTCGGGTTCACTGCAGGACTGAAAAAGGAAAAAAGAACCACTCAAGGTCCTTTAACCTGGAGGAGGTTGGTACCTGCCTGAATTAGCCTTTTCTCAGCGCACAGAGCTTGGCGTTAGGTACACACACACACGGGTGCCCTGCGCGGACAGCTGAAAAGAGGCAGGTGAAGAATGGCAGACTAGGAGATTTGAATATCTCAGCATTAAAATGCACAAAGCCAGAGCGTGTCTGCAGGGGAGGCTTTGAAATTTCCTCCACCTCGACTCTTTTAACTCAACCCTCACATTCTTCCTTGCGTTCTGCCTCGGGATCCGCAGGGCTCCCTGCTACAAAGGGGCTGCCACGTGCTTCTCCAGACGCCACATTTGCGCGCACACACACGCACGCGCACACACACACACATGCACACACATTCATGCACAATCGCTTACACTTCTCCAAACTTGTAAGCACAACAGGCCCAGTATTGCATTTGAAATTGCTTTTCCGTTTCTGTTATTTGTTTAGATTTTTCCTCTTTCTTTGACATGACACTGAAATGCTGAATTATTACATCTTACTATAGCTTCTTAGGAGCAGTTGCTAACATGAGTTAACTTAGATTGCTTTAAAATTGCTTTGCACATTTTGTCAGCCTTGCACTCAAGCAGATGTATTAACATGATCTACATAGAACACTACACTAAATGTTTCATTGCCCATTCTGTATCAGTGGCAAAGACCAGTGCTTTAAAGATACTATCAATCTACACACTTCTAATACACCAAGACTTCATAACAAGAAAGGATTGTTTAAAGTACTGAATATACTGTGCATGTCACCTCTTGGATAGTGTTAGATACATCGAGTAAATACTGTACATCTGATGATTGTAATAGTCTGACCTTTAGTTGGCTGTGGAAAAAAAAAATTCCAGATGGGCCAATTTGTAAAGATCAACGTGTCCAGCCTCAAGACAGAATAACAGTGTCCCTCTAATTATGTAAAATGAGTCACTCCTCTCAGTCACTGCTGTATATCCACACAAAGAAAAGATGTAATAGTTCACTGTTCTTTAGATTTTCTCTATACAACAGCCATTCTGTCTTTAACTACACGTGATGTGTATTTATTCCTGATCTCCTGTTATAAACTTACATTTCTAAGCTTGACTCATGAAACATTATCTGCAGTTTTATGAGTCAAATCATCACAGACATGAAACTTATGATGTGCTTATAATTACTTATAAATTATAATTGCTTACTTACAGAGGACTATTAAAATGAATGAAGGCAATTGATTACCTCTAATGTTGTGACTCATCAGTTGGTCTTTAAGATCAGACATTATGGAAGTATTTGTGATGTCATTTTTTATTTGGATCTTGGGGATCGCAAGAACAAAAATGGAAGTTTGATTTAATATTCCGTGAATAAATATATAGTTTCACTGTACTTAAATAATGAAATAACACAGAATTTTATAATGTGATAGGGACTGTATCAAAGTGGATGAAATGTATATTAAAATCAGAATGTTAATCATGAGATTAGTTCATTTCTTTTGATAGGCATGTAGACATATATGTGGTCTCTTTTAGCTAGATTGTTATCTTTCTTCTTTTTTGTTTATCTTACAAAATCAGGTTAAAGGCTTTGCTACTAATTTATTTACAGAAACATATTGTAGATTAAAACATTGGTAAAACTTTTTTTTATTATTTTTTTTTATTATTAAAAATGAGTTTTATGTCTTCCCCAACGAAAATGTGAAAACATAGATAAATAGCTTCATGGCAGGCTTTGATGTGAAGCAGTGAACTCAGTTAATTCTAAACTGGAACAGATTTTGGCAACAATTCTCTTTGATAGAATATACCTGGGCGTTTGTGGGAGGGCCTTTGATGTTCGGCTCTTCTGAAAAGTTTTGTTGTTACTGTGAGCTTTGAAGTGCACTGCATTGTGGGTGAGATGAGAATTAGACAGCTGAGTGGTTGAGGGTTGGATGAAGTCATAGTGAGATATGCTGTTAGGTCACTGTTTGAACTGGACATCATCACTGTAATTTGACAACATTTCAGGTTTTTAGTTTAAGCCAAATAATTTCTGCAATAGTGGGATTATGAAATATTTCTATGAAATACATTCTACACTAGTGTCATCTTGAGGATTCTGTGTCCTCTACTCTTGCAGTAAAGTTTTGTCTGCCAAAGCCATTTTTAAACGCAGGAACTAATACAGATTTTGGAAAAAGCTTTAATTTGTTATGACTAGGAAGGAGAGGCCAGCGAGTGGCTTACATGAGGAGTTCATCGCTCTGGATAAAAACCGCCCTATTAGATCACGCGGACGTATTTACATGCACTGCATGGTAAGAGTGTGGACTGCAGCTGGTGAATGGGATGGGTGGGGTTGGAGAGTAGGGAGGGTGGGGTTGAGGTGGGCTGGACCTGTGTTGACGCTGGGCTGTGGGACTCATTCTTGGATCTCGTCTCGGTTCAGAACCGTCAGTTCCTCTCGCTCGGCGTGGCAGGCCTGATGACGGCGGGCCGTTCAGGGCGAGGTGCTGCTTCCCCTGCTCGCTCCCTCTATCCTGCGCATCAAAGTGTCTACATGAGCGAACCTTTTGTGTCATTTCATGGGCTGCAGGTTTTCATCAGGCACGGCTGAGAGCAGCTGAGCCTCCCTTCTGTCACTCCTGCATCGTTCGCTTTTTTGTTTGCGTGGAAAGGGGGTCTCTCACTTCGGGAACAGGGGAAAACTTTTAAATGAGGCGCTTCCACAATAAAGCAGGCCGCTCCAGCTTGTGCGGCTGCACGCCCTCTCGCTCTTCCTCACTCTTTTCATCACTGCAAGGCGGCTCTTTCATTCTCGACAGCACGTGCGACCGTGACGAGTCTCCGACTGCATAAGAGATGGGCGCTAATGCTTGAGAGACGCGTGTGCCGATAGCCAATAATAAGGTGCCTCATGTAGCCAAGGGGCCTCCAAGGAGAGGAGGTCCTTAAAGTGCCGTTCGACCCCCCCCCACGAGATTAGATAGTTAAACGTTATCAGCAGACCCATCCATCTCTGTACAGCGTATCGCAAAAAACAATGACATTTGACCTTCACCGCTGACGTGTAATTGAACATGTTCTAGCGGTTCCCGGTGGAGTCGGGCTTGTGTTGGGTTAATTGAAACACATCGCGGCATCTCTGAGGCTCACCGTCGACTCGCCGCTCCTCTCCTTCCTCTCCACTCGTCTCCATCGTCTCATCTGCTCTCCAATCTCCAGGTGGCTGTTTTGCCAACCGCGCTCGTACTCTTATAAGGGCGCGCCAAGATCCGACAGCCCGCCGTTTTTAAAAGAGTCGACTTTTAGCGTGTTTGTGAAGTTTGCCGAAGTCTAAACAGCAGTCTGCTGTGCTCCAGAGACACATGAGTACTTCCTTTCAGCTGACTCCAGTAAATCACTTGACATTACAGCTTTATGAAGGAACGTGCGTCAAATCTGAATCCAGCACAACAAAAGCCATCGTTGCTTTTAAATCTGATCAGCTCTCGGCTATTGGTGTGTAGCAGGAATTGGGGATTCCATAGGGTTCGAGGCTTGGAATGAAGGCAGTATATCCCTGTGGGATAATTGGGATTCTCCCTTGCCAGCTCTGCTGGATTTTGCTCGTCGAGCGAGGCAGCAGTGAGTCTGCTGAGAGCTTTCCAACACCCCACTGTGGGAAGAGGGACGGAACAGGGAGACTGAGCTGAACTGAACATTAGTTGGGACCCTACTTTTCTTTGATGGTCAGTAGTCATTTGTTTTAAAAGGAATGACTAATAAAGACGCCTGAAATTTGGCCAAGATTTTAAAAAAAGAATAATAATTTGCACTAAACTGTGTGCTAACCTTTATGTGCGCTACACTGTGTGCTATCCTTTATTTAATAACCTATTATATGTACTGATGACGTATGTAAATTATTTATTATATATATATATATATATATATATATATATATATAAACATTTTACCTGCACAGCTAATGAAGGACAGCAAATTAATATAAAACCTATATTTATATTCTGTTATTCTGTACTTTATAGAGGAACCTGTCTGTAAATGCAGTGCATGGTTTAAACATCTAATATGCTATGAGAGGAAATTGAAAGTGCTTTGTTTTCTCCCACTTGTGTTTCCCAATTGACATTTGAAATGGGCTTTTTGATGGATTGTGGTGTTTTACCTTGAAGGGTTAAGTGTTTGCTAAAATATCCTGCAGCGTCAACACTAGGCTTAGGTTCATTAGCATAGAGGAGCGTTGCCTGGAGAGGTTGCCTGTGTGGTGGGTTGCAAAAAAAGAGGGAAAGAACCTAATGAGGTAGCCAGGGAGTGAGGGTAGCCATTTTTCTCAACATAGGTCTTTTTTTTTTTTTTTTTTTTTGTAAAAACAAGTTTCCATGCAAGCTCAAAAGTTTTGAGTGTACTGATGCTGTTTGTGATATATATGTATATATAGAGGAAGCAGTTTAGGTGTAGTTAGAAAGTGTGAATTTCTTTGTCAAAATGTATTGCGTTGCAGAAATATTCAATTTTGAG
>JAOXYF010000012.1:6702565-6724232 GCA_028565775.1 Sternarchorhynchus goeldii
ATATGTGTATATGTATATATGTAATATAAAGTTTCTCTTTATGTTCAGCCAAATGACCATAGATGTATTGTAGGATGTGATCTCTGATGTGACAGGATTTGAACATTGACAAATTACACAAGACAAATAGATAGTGAAACATTGGGCCACTGTACTGCTAGGAAGCAGAATAATAATGAATCTGGACTTCTGAGGCCAGTCTGAGCCAATCAGGACATGATTGCTCACTTTGAACACGGGCTATGTCATTTTCTACATTGGTGTTTGTGCTTTCTTCTGTTGGCTGTGTGCCCGCTTTTCGTTATAGGCAGTTAGTCGTTGCTGCAGTCTAACGTATCATCTCCCCAACACTAATTTCCCTCGTTAGAAAAGGGGAGGAGTTTGCGGAAATGCATTAGAGGGGAGAACAAAGAGGAGCGAGGCAGAGGAAAGCAGACGAGGAGAAGCGTGGGAGACAGAGATGGAGTAATCCTTATTCCCAGCTGATGGTTTCCAAAAGATCCAAGAGAAAAAGTGCAAATATTTGCACTAAAATCGTTACCTTGTATGAGTGTTTGTGTCTAGAATGAGCTGACAAGACAAAGGAAAAAGGCAAACCAGGATAATGGTGAATATGGTACCAAACCAGGATAATGGTGAATATGGTACCAAACCAGGATAATGGTGAATATGGTACCAAAGCCGCCTCCACACTCACACATTACTACGATAGAACTTAAGATTAGGATGAAGGAGTGAGCTTGTGGAGTGAGCTTCTCTCAGACTGCGTGCACAAAAGACTAAGCCTGGTACTGACCGAGCAGACCGATAATACAGAAGATGCTGACAGATTTCTTAATGAACCGAGGGTGTCTAGAAAAATAGTGTAATTGTTTTCAATTAGTATGCTATTGGGAAGCCTACGGAGATTTAAATTGCCTTTTGTTTCATGTGGCGACCTTGGAGAAATCCACTTTTTCTCTTCCGACTTTGTCCCCTCCTCGATGTATTCTTGGATGTAAGAAAGATACTGGTTAAGAAGTTTTAGCTATGCGACTTTTTTTTTCCTTCAGCTATAAGGCTTTCTTGGCCTATCTCTGAGCCCAAGGGAGGGATTTAACTTGGCTGGGAAAATCTAATATTTTCTTCAAATAGAAGTCAAATAGAAACCACTGGACAACCTTTGTGTGGCTATGCCAGAGAAAGTGACACAATGCTGACCCTTGGCAGGGAGTGAGTCCAGAGCTAAATGCTTTGATTTACAGTGCAGCTTCTCATGAAGACTGCGAACATGATGCGCGCACACACACACACACACACACACACACACACACACACAGGTAGGAGTGATGAGGAGATAGAAAGGGAGAGAGAGAGAGAGAGAGAGAGAGAGAGAGAGAGAGAGAGAGAGAGGGCACGCGTCTGCCTTTCCACAGAGAGATGAGCGCAGTGACCCGTCATTAAGTAAATGTTACATTTTTGCTCTCGTTCTACCACCATATTCATGTGCCAGTAATAGATGGAAAAGTACAGTTTCTCTTTGCCCTCATAGATAGTGATGGTGAATACATATTGGAAATGGATAGTCAAGCTGCGAGAATTTAAAATGGAGCTTGTTAGGGTAGGGACTTCAGGCTGCACCGTGACCCGTGTCTGGGGGTCTTTTCCGGAACATCGGTCGTCTGTAACCTTCCCTGCGGAATTGGCCGCCAGCCCTTCCCCGTCAGGACTGTGGTCTGGTGCGCGTGGTCATTGTGGCTGGCCGAACCTTCGGTATCTCTGGACCCCATTACTAACTTAAATATGCTCTCTGTATTGCAGGGGTCACAGTGGTTAACATATTTTGTCGTTTTTTTTCGTGTTTTTTTTTTTTTTCGCTCTTCATGAATTCAAATGTAAGCCAGCAGCTGAGGAGTTACTGAATGAGACGCGAGATGTTTGATTTATAAAGATCCAGTTCAAATCGTTACTTTTTCTCCTGAACACAGGAACGACGGCATGAATGTAACTTCCGCACTGTGTACTCATTTATGTGACTTGTTGCTACAGTAAATAAGCATTACTTAGAGGAGCCCTAAACCTTGGAATATCTAATAATGATTTACAATATCAGTTTTAACATCAGTGTATGATCAAACACATATTATCAAATCATCTGGTGTATGAACTTGTGATGCTTTTAATGGTGTTTTTTGCCCTTTCAGTACTTGTGGTGGTCATCTTCTTGTTCGTTGTGTTTGATGGACGTTTGTTGGAAACATCATATAATGAAGAAACTAATGGAATCTGACTTGGCATTAACACCAATAAGGATCAAGCAGCCCTTATCATGACCTCTACTTAAAACACACTTAATTAAAGAGCATTTATATCAAGAGCACTCTCAGTCTACACAGAGACCACCTAATTATCCCTTTGTGTTAATGATATTATCCCAATAAAGTCTTGATTCATTTTGCCACTCTATAGTAAAGGCATATAAGGGATTAAGCCATTCAGCCTTGTGTGTATTCTAGCTGATAAGGGGAAAATGTAACAGTGACAGATAATCAAAGTGTGTTTTCTGTCCGTAAGCAGTAGAAGTCATGCAGCTATCTGAGACCTTTCAAGACTGACCAGGATTGTTTCCTCAGTGAGCAGGAAAGAGGACTAGGTCCGACCAGCTCCGACCAGCTCCGACTCCAAACTTTCGCAGTACATTAACTTTACAGGGTTGTAGCTTTCTTGGCCTTTCTGATCTTCTACGTCTTCTGCATGGACTGTGTTACTTAGTGTAGCTGAAATCATTTGATGGATGGATGGATGGACTATGTTACTTAGTGTAGCTTAGATTGTATTTTTAATAATTCACCTTTTGATAAAATATCTTGAAACTGAAATGCATCTTTTATGTACAGCTTTAAAATACATGCCATCTGTTGGATGGATGGATGGATGGATGGATGGATGGATGGATGGAGACTAGAAGGTAGTAAGAGATCAAAAGGGGTAGTGTTGGTGCAGGTCAGTGGGCCCTTGGCGAGGGGCTGTGTGTGGAGTGACTCTTGCTCTAGTGGACATATGGGTCTGTACCGCATCCCCCGCCAGCACTAGCGCACTACAGCAGGTTGGTTCGGAGGGGCGGTGTAAGAGGGACGGCCTGGTCACGGCGGCGTGCCTCTGGGCCGGGCAGGCAGCCAGCCACCCTGCAAGCGGAAGGTCCTGGGGCCTGGCCTGGGCCAGCGGATATGGCAGGGCCAGGGCTTCCTCTTTTCTCAGGCCCAGGCTATATTTACATCTCAGTGGCCACTGCATCCACCCACTGTCCAGGAAAGTCCTCGGCTCAGCCGGGCTTCCGCGCTCAGCGGAGCACAAACAGCCGTCTGTGGTGCCGCTGCTGGGAGCGATGACATGGGAAGGGTTGTGTAAGGCGGTGAACTTGTGACATAAAGGTGGTGGTGATGGTGTAAGGGAGGGGTGGAGAGGGGAGTACCTGTGAGACAGGCATGATGCAATTTTATCTTCCTATCAGTCGTGCAGGTGACTCATTTAAAGGTGAAGCGTCTGCTGTTAGTGTGCAGAGGTACTGTGCGTCTGCCGTGCGGGGCATGTGTTCGAGAAGTAGTTCACCTGCTCACGAGTGCAGATTGGAGGTCGTCTGTGTTTTTTTTTTTTCCTCCCCCCCCCACTTTAAGAATAGAACATTCCCGGATCACGGCGGCTTCCAAATGGAATGAAGCCACCTATGCATGGTGGCCCCGGGGTTCGGCTCCCGCCTCGGCTGGCTCCGAGCGCGCTCTCATCTCGCTCACAATCCACTCCGTTATTTCATCTCTTGCAGCTGCCAGGCTTATTCTGCCGCAGCCAGCCAGCCGCCCGAGATCCCCCTGTACTTAAATAACTCCAGCAGAAGGCTTCTCTCCTTCGCTCCCATTGTCTGCGTGGTGCTGCTTGTTCCGCTCCCTGCCCGTACGCTTCAGTAGAATTAGAAATAATAACCTGAGTGAGGGATCCTTCTGGAAGGCTCTCCGGATAAGGGGGCGAACCGCCGGAGCTTGTGGGTTTCACACCTCCGTATGGAGATGGTGCTTGTGAAGATTGGTGGAGAAGCTCTGGTTCTGGTCAACGCTAAATCCCCCCCCTCCCCCCACACAAACACTCCTTCACTCTATAAACCTGGAAGGAGATGCTGGTGGCAGATTCCCAGGAGGGATTTTTAGCAAGGGGAGCAGTGGAAACAGGAACAGAGGGGAGGTAATGTAACAGACAGCAGGACTCTTCGCTCGCTCCTCTTCCTCGCCTCCCTCACCCAGTCCCCCTCTTCTCTTCCGAGTCTCCCTTTCACTTTTTATAGTTGCCATGACACTAGACCTCCTCAATCCTCTAACAAGAGGTTTTATGGCCCTGGAAGTTATTAAACACATATAATTACTTTTAAACAGTGCATCCGGGACGTCAGAGAGAGGGAGGGAAGACAGAGCTTGGTGATAGAGTAGCAGGGGGAGGGACGAGCGCTAATGAGGACCGATAGCAATGAAAGAGCGGAAGACTGAATACCAAAACACCTCAGAGACGGAGAAAGTACATGAATGATGATGGGTGTAGAGACCATGAGAAAGGTGACATTATACATTATCCAGTTTCCTTCACCGCAGTGTGCTCACCCCTAATTTGCAGTCTGTGGTATTTGACCCCACCTTCGTGGTATCTTTGAATACGCTTAGTTTTCCTCTGACACACGCTACATGTCTTAGTCATTATCTGGGCAAGTGCACAGCCGGTGATATCAAAGTTTGATGTACTGTTGTCTGTCTCGGACGGGATGCTAAGATACCGTGGCAAGAATGCGTTTCTGTGTAAGTTTAAACCTTACCGAAGTTTCTTTTGACCTCATAAATCATGCATGCTGGCGTGAAGCTGTTTTTATTTGCTCTTTTCGCCCTCACACTATAAAAGACTGTAAATCTGAAGCAATACAGATTGGAAGCTTGTCTGAGGAGCAGCTGTTTGTAAAGCAGACCAGATCTTTCAAAGTGCGCAGATCGACAGAACTCAAATATTAGTTCACATAATCAGAGGAGCCTTTGCTTTCAGTTAATTGATATTCCCCTTGCTTCGCGTCTGCCCTCCGAGTCGAAGAGTGAGTCCGGAGGAAGCAAGCTGCTTCATGCTTGCATTGGAAACTCTGCTAACAGGCTCAGCGCTACGGGAGCACAGCCGTTTCTTTTGTAACAGAGCCATCTTGTGGTTTTGTTGGTGTGTTACAGCTTTGAAATGGGCCTGTTCAGAATTTGAGATTATATTCTTGTTTGATTGAACGTGTCTGAATTACCATTGGGAACACTGTTTTTTATCACTGTTGGGATTATTTGTTTACACACCCTGCCAACACCTAGTTTATTTATTTTTTTGTTCCCAATAGTATTATTAGTATGTCTAATATGTGTGTAGAAGTTGACTGATACTTAATAAATGTGTAAATATTTAATGTATGGATCCATAGCTGTCTAGGAAGGAACATTACATCTGGATATATCAGATGCTTTATTTGCCTGGTAGTAACTAGACACAGAAGTATATTTATATCTGTTACCAAAAACTCATACAATATTTCTTCGCAAAGCTGGTTAATGGAATCCTGGCATTTTTTTTCTTTACCAAATGCATTCGTGACTGATGACACTTCACTGATGTAACGCCTTTTTCCTGGGAATGGAATTTCCCTGACACTGCAAGGTGAATGCAACCCATGTTAATTTTTGATGGCTAATTAATACTCATTAATTCATAGTGACATACTGTCCCCTCTAGATGAACATGTGCTCAAGCAGGTTTATGAGAGCAGACTGGATAAAACAGATTACCATAATGACTCATTTATCTCCACTATTTTTCCACTGTTTTTCATGCAAGTGTGAATTATAAAAATTGTATTTTGCATAAGCATGGTATAACTTTGTTATGAATTGAAGGTATCTTCACAAAGCTAAAAATATTTAGTGACATTTAATATTTGAATCTTTTCAATCTGGGGAGAAGGAATATTCACACCTGCATTTTATAATCCCAGTTCGTCCAGCAGATGGCGACATCATTCTTCGGTAGTCCAGCTGAAAGTTGAGCGACTTTGTGTTGAGTGTAATGCAGAGCGCGTTAAGAGTGTTTGTGCTGATCAAAGTCGGGCTGCACGTGGTTTCATGTTTGTGATTAGGTACAGCACGGTGCATTTAAGGGCTGAATTGTGTTTGATTCATAAAGTAATGCTCTGAAAATATGCTGTGCTCCACCATCTTCGTATCCTGTTGAGCCCAAACATAGCGCCACGTGTGCCGTTTACTTTTGATATCCGATATTTGGTTTTATTGTTTGTAATGAAAGGCGCATCCCGTAAAAACAACTTATCAACTAAATTTAACAAAGGTCAGCCATGTAGTTCTAGTAGTCACTGGTCCTGATACAGCGATGCATTACACATACCAGGAGGGTTAACAGAAAATGCAGATTAGGAAACTCCCATAACTGTTGATTTGTTATTGTAAACATGTTAAATAACAGGGTAAACTTTGGCTAACGGAAATGAATAGTCATTATCTGTGTCATTAGCACACCTGGTGTCGTTCAGAGGCAGTAATTAACAAAAACTAATTACTCTAAAAAAAGTGATATCTATGTTTTTGACGCGTGGACTTACTTAAAAAGGAATCTCAGAGCTGTGAATTGTTGCCTCACCCCGTCTCAAAAAACGAGGTGCGCAATTGTTATTATGCAACAACTCAGTAAAAAAAACAAAAAAACAAACAAACAGCGCTTCTCGGCTTTTGTTGTGCCAGTCTCCTGTACGTGTGTGTGTGTGTGTGTGTGTGTGTGTGCGCGCGCACACGCGTGCTTGTGTGCGTGCGAGCGTCTGTGGAGCGCAGCGTGCGAACTGTGCCGCTATCTCTGTGCGAACACTAGCGCAGCTGCCTGAACAGAGAGGGAGACAGTACGGAAAGGCGAGTGTTAGCAGCTTAACTCCCTATAGTTCCTGCACCGGTTGCATTTATTTCCATTATTAATTAAACTCATTAGTGTCTCTCTGGTGAAGCTTTGCTCTGAGCCCTCATGCTGAGAGACAGAGAGCAAGAGAAAAAGAGAGAAATAAAGTAAGAGAGAGAGAAAGTGAGGGAGAAACCTTTCTTGTTGGCTAATCCCCTTTGTATAGCATTGGGTCTGCTCTGTTGCTCTCTGTATGGCTGGTGATGTGAGGCTCCCCCTTCGCCTAATGTCAGCTGAGGTTACGCTCAAACCACCGCAAATCCACACTTTGATGTCCATCGCTGCTCTCCACTTCTGGCGAACTTAGAGATGAAGCCCAAAGGGGAAAGGGCAACAGTAGCAGAGATTTGGATACATATATACGGTTTGGTTTTTTTTCTCTCTCTCTCTTTCTTTATCCTCTGCACTATGGTAAACGTCTGATGTGTTGTGCAGAGGCTTCAGTTCATATTTAGGTGTTGCAGTGAAAAGAACTGTGTAACTGTGCACACTTGTGGGGCTTTTAGAAACCAATTTGGCATGTGTCTGTGTTTGCCATCTCATAACCACTTCTAAACAAGAGCAGAGCAAATGAATCAGATAAACGTACTCAGTGTGAGAGCCCAAACGTTCCTCAATAACTGTTTGACACTTAATTAAAACTTTCATCAGCACCACAGGAGGAGTGGATCAGTTCATTTCAGGGTTACACCTTAATTATACAATGTACTCGAAATCATGTTTCCCCTAATGAGGAGCAAGACGAGAATGGAAATTAAAATGCTCTTCAGATTGATAAGAGGGTCTCTGTTTTGAGCCCCCCTTTGTGAAGGGGAGAGACTTGCAAGATCTCTCAGTTAAGTGTGTGCATGCTTGTGTGTGTGGACATGTATGTTCCTGTTTTCCATGTTTCCTTGCACCCACAGAACTACTGTGCTAACTGCAGTCATAAGGGTAAAAAATATTGAGAATCACTCCGTGGCTCATCAGAGGGGCTGAGCTCCCTGTTGGTTTATGCAGTATTATGCTGGCAGATATTCATTATTTTGTCTGAGTCTTGACTGATGAATTGCATGGGAGATAACATGTGTTTTGTAGCAGGCTTGTACTACAAAAGGCTGCTCCAACCGAAGATGATCTTGTGACAATATGCCGTAAGTGTAATTCTGGCCTGGTTTGTGTAGGATCCTCTGCAGTTTACTCTCCTTGCTTTCAGTTTTGCAGCCCATGTGATTCAATGTAATTGAGGAAAGAGATGAGAAGAGAGATCTTGTTCTTGCCAACAGTGCATCTGCACAGGCTCCTAACCACACCTGCCCCAGTGTGCCTGAAGCTTAGCATCTCTCTACTCTACTAGTGTTTTTGCCTTTTAATAACTTCTATATTTCTTTGATTATCAGGCTGCTCCAGAAGCCTTTTCCACCGCCAAAATGACCTTTACTTTTTAATGCCTGGGCTATAGGGTGACTTTTAAGGAGCCCTGAGAAAGTTTTCTTCCTGGGCCCCACTGTGCTCTCAGTGAGGTAATGAACAGCTCCAGTGAGGAGCTCATTCCACCTCACGCTCTTTGGCCTCAACGGATCAGAGAAGGTCCGCCCTGCGTCCGAAATCTGTGTGTAGCTCAACAACTTTATGGCTTAAAGGAATGGGGGGGATAAAGAAGTGTAAATTGCATGTTTGACGTCTGTGTATTTATATGGAGAAGAAGGGCGCAGGCAGGGTGTGTGGATGTTTGTGGGGGTTTTGTTTCGTTCATCTTCAAGGGCTTTTAAATGCAAACTCGTCTGTTTTGAATACCAGTCAGCTTCCTTCTTCGCAAGGTGGCTAACGCTCACGTAACATTTCAGTGTTATGGTCTGGCTATGAAATAATGGTGTCAGGTTCCCGCCACTGTGCCAGATGAGTGATGAGTGACGAGCAGTGATCTGTAAGCTTTTTCTTTCCATAAGAATAGTGGCTAATAAAAGTCTTCATCTGTCCAGGCATTTCCATGTAGGAGAACAATGCAGATTCCCCGCATGGACCCCTAAATTAGCTCTGCTGAGATATTTATGAGGGATCCACTGACGTTAATGTTTTTAGAAGTAAAATAATCACATATTTCAGATGGGGTAAGACCTCCCTAAATCTAACCCTCGCTGTGATGGACAAACGTTGTTTTGTTTTTGCTGTTTCTCTCGTATGCCTCTCTGTTTCCTTTTTGTTGTCTTCCTTGGTTTGGCCCACATCTTGTGGTGGTTTTGCTCAGGGGTCTTGCCTCTGTCAGGGGTCCACATGGGTTTTATGGAGGGGGTGTGTGTCATGATGCACATCAGGTTGAAGATGATTTTGGATTCTGAGGACAAGACAAGTCTTTAAAAGTTCAATCATTCGTCTTGGCTCAGAAAAATACGTCTCCCCCCCCCAAAATTAAAGCAACAAAATAGTTCAAAACAATACAAAACTTATTCCAAAAAATACAAAACTTGAACTCTTATAAAACACGAGAGACCCTTAAAGATGCAGAGGCAAGTGTCAGCAGTACAATTTAAAATTTGGATGCACAGTTTCAAACATTTGTTTTTCAGCTTTTCAATACTGTATAGAAAGTTGTGCCATTAGGAAGTCCCTGTGTTACACACCCACAGTGGGGCAAGCAATGCACTGGAGATCACATGTGACAAGAAAAGGACTGGAGTCATGCTTACAAGTTTGTGCTGAGAAGCCGCAGTCAGTTGGAATATGCTTACTCTGGTATATCATCCGCCGACAGAGTGCTTCCAATTAATGCGCTCTTCTCAGAGAAGCTGCAACATTTGAAGGAGAAATTCAGAGAGGGAGAACATGGTTGGCAGCCAGTGTTGTGTCAGAGGCAGTTTACACGGGAGCTGAAGTAAAACCGAGTGAGCAAGCGCTTGGTCTTAAAGCGTCCCCCGCAGCCAGGAACTCCGTCGGCCAAACCAGGCCTCGTCAGGCGAGAGGAAGCAGGGGAGCCACGCTCAGCAAAGCTGTGCAGCAAACTGTCCTCACACCGTCCAGCCGTGTAGAACCTCTTAAAGGCCCTGTACCGGACGCCTCAGGCCACCAAAGTGCTTGCCTGCAGTTTTCCTGTTCTTCACAAAGTCAGTTCTATCATGCATGACGTCCACTTCCACGTTTGAATATGTGGCTGGTGTTAGATACTCCTGAGCCCCATCTGTGACTCTGTATGCCTTTAGCTGTATTATGTACAGTGGGGTAATGCAGAATATGTAGCAAATCAGCTGTCATCTGCACTGGTGTTATCTTCACTGCACACGATCTTCACTGTATTTAACTGTGACATCCATTTCCAGCACCACTGTGGAATCTCAAGGTTTTTTTTTTTGTCTCTCTCTCCATGACCATGTCCCAGCATGCAACACAGGCTGATGGTTCACCTTTAGCTCCTGCATCTCATCATGTTCCAGATCTTCCCCTGAAGAACAGAAGTAATAACCGTGAAACAGGCCCCCACCGATATGCTGCAGAAGATTAAGAGTGTTAATATGCTGTGCTTTTCGCGGGCTTTTACACGTGCTCACACACGCGCGCCCGCGCGCACACACACACACAAACACACACATATAGACACACACAGTCTGCACCCTCAGGCTTTTTCCTTTCTTTCAGCTGTTCTCTGCATGAACTAATGACAGCTCTCAATGACATAGTGTAACTCAGGGCCAGGCTAAATGCACCAACGCTCGTCTGTCACAGCATGCCCTGCTGCGTATACACACACACACACACACACACACACACACACACACACACACACACACACACAGGGACTGAAAAAGGCTTTGCTCAATAAGTCTGGATTCCCATCTCTGACTAGTGACCTGCCCTGCAGACATATGTGGTTATAGTCACACATTGCACACATTGTTATAGAGAGGCTGTGAACCATCTTGACATTTTATTTCGAGGAGTTTCTCTGCCTTGGAGTCTCTTTGTTTATTGCAGCCGGTTGGTAGAGGTGTGGTGTAGCAGTGTGCTGACTACCACAAGAATGGGCATGTGTATTTCTATCCAGACAGGAGGTATTGCCCAGTTCCAATGGGTTTAAGGCATGGTGAGGTGTGCTAGAAGCAGGCCTCCTCTAGCCCTGTCAGCTGAGCTCAGTCAGCCCGTAAGAAACGCTCCACAGAGCGAGAGATAATTGAAAATCAAAAAAAAAAAAACGACCTTTGTTAATTTGATTAGGCAGTGCCCGAGCTTGCATTGTTCTTCATCAAATGAGATTCCATTATGGCACGGCAATTAAACGGAGCTGGACTACACCATCACACAGGCGGAGCGGAGGTCCGGAGCGCGGACCGGTACACGGGGGGAGAGGGGGGAGGGGCTCTGTTAAGGCAGCGAGGACGGTCATTATTGTACTGGGATCGCCGTAAAACACGAGTGCATATACAATGGACAAAGGACAAACACTGCATTTTGTAGCTGAATGTGTTGTGTTACTGAACGTGTGATGCATCCCAAGACATCCTGTGTGTTTGCGCCGTTACAGGCTTTTCACAAATGAGTGAAAAAAGATTAAAATCTCACCAAAGTGATCCTTGATGTCCACCTTAATCAGCTGATAGTCCTCTGTCTAACTCCACTGGACTGCCCCCTGAGGTTTAGTCCATTAATTACTGTTGGATATTAGAAATGTCACACAATACAGGATAAATTGGATTTAAATTGGCCATGTTCAAGATACTATGGTAAAAAAAAAAAAAAAAAAAAAGCCTGTAATGGGCTGTAATGAATGCAAATTCATATCTATATAATATAAAATGTTTGAATCAAATGCTAAGTTTCATTTTATCTTGTTATATTTTTGTAATGAATATATTCTTATTTTTATGCCACCATTTACTTTGAAATGGTGATGCATGTAGTAAAATATCAAATTAGCTCTGTAGATAAAACTATAGAATTTGATACTTTTTCAAAGATTAGTCAGCAGTGCTGATATTGCAGTTTGGTTTACTTTAAACCTAAAAAAGCATAAGAATATATATTAATATATTACACACACACACACACACACACACACACACATATACAAACGCTTTTTCACAGGACAATGAAATATAAATATAACAATATTTACACTGCCCTGGTGGTAGTAGACATGTTATATTAGAAGTATTACTGCCCTTGAAGAAAGTGAGTAGCACTTAACACTTGTGTCATTCAAAGTGTCTGCTTTGCTCCAGATTAGCATGTTTGCGCTGGCCATTCGATTAAGTGCACCTATAATAAAATGAATATCATTATCTTCCGCTGCGTCTAACAGGACAGTGATTCGATAACAGAATTAAAGGTCTGTCTCTTCAAGATGTGTAGGAAGTGTTGTATCATGTGAATACTTTAAGGTTGACTACCAATAACTGGAACTACTGGTCCAGGGCTCTGTAGGAACCATCCCTGCAGCCTGCTGGGTAATTAAAGTGACTTCCTATGAAAAAATTGCATAGATGGCGATGCTTTCGGTACTGTGGCCTGTGCGTACTTACAGTCGTTGTGTTTTCATTAAAAGGGGAAAGCTGGTTGACGAGCACTTTTACTTCCTCCCAGGCTTGCGTGCCAATGGGCTGTTGTTTTTCTCCTGTTCACCATTCGCCGTCACCTTCACAACTCCAACCATCCATCTTGGCTCTCCAACTCGGCTGTGATTCCCCTGGTTTCTGTGAAGCTAATTGTGCAGAAACGCAGTGGGAAGGAGCGCTAGCATTAAGCTCCACACTCGGATACAGGAGGAGCAGAGAGGAATCTGTTACCAGAAGGAAAGTACCACACTTTGTTTAATGGAAAAATAGATGAAGGGGGACCAGAAGAAGATAAAAACTGTGAATTCCCAAAGGAGAGTGGAAACAGTCCAGTGAGAACAATAGCTCATCCCGCAAAGACACCCCATGCATTTGTTCTGCCCTTGTTGGCACACTGTCTCCTTCCATCCTCTCTTGGGTGAACACTAGAAGAGCACTGAAAGGCTTGAGTTACTCATCAGTGATTTTGTAGTTACTTCTAGATTTGCTGCTTTAGAGGATGGAAGACCCCATTTGCTTTTCAAGATATTGCCTCCAGTTCTGCCTTTAGGTTTTGACTATGTATGGCACATCTCATGTAATTCATCACAAATCATTGATTGGGGGTAGGCAAACTTATTTCAAGGCAAAGAATCAAAAGCAAGAGATGATTAAAAGTTCATATATTTGTGAGTGTTATGTCAAGTTAAACTAAATAAAATCAACCACAGACAAACAACCTCAGGTCATCCTGTAGCATGAGTGCCATGCAGCCAGTGATTGACATTCAGTGCCAAAGCAATCAAAGAGACTCTCAATCCTCTGGTAATAAACAAATAGGTTCAAATCCTGGTTTTCCACTTGTTTTAGTTAAACATTAAACAAACCAACCAAAAAATAAATAGATGGCCCAGAGCCATCTGGACTGGTGGGGATAAGAGCTGGAGAAGAAACCTTGGCCCAGTTGAGTGTCCCAGTCACAGCAGTAGCAGGAAGAGCCGGCCAGAGGTGAGCGTACCCTGCCAGAAGCTCCATGACCAGCGCTAACCCTGCTGTGTTGGCAGTCGGGTCTTCCCAGGACAGTGCCTTCTTTATACATCCACATGCATGCACATACCAGATCTCAGTTCATGTTTTGATCAACATTGCTTTCCATGTCTTTTTTTTTTCCCCAGGAGGGGTTTGGGATGAAAACACTGTCACATGGATTTCCGGTGTGTGTTTTGGTGTGGTAAAGCGTTCACGGTTTGGCCAGAGCACAAGTCAAGGGTAATCACACTGGATTTAGCCTCTTAATAGCCATATCCAGCCAGGTGCTAAAGAGTGGCAACGAATCCCTAGAGACGAAGCTCAGGCGGGCTCTTGGACGATGACACTGTTCCGTGAGAGACCTGAACAGGAAGGCTTCTGGAGAAGGCAATTAAAACTCCATCTACAATACTAGATTAACCAAGACAGCCTGTATTGAGGTGTCCTGTCCCTACCTGATGTCCCACTTGTGCTGATGCTTCTGGGCACTCAGAGATAATTTCCCAGTAGGTTCCTTTAATGGTATAGCTGAAGTGTACTGGGTATGAGACAATTTAAAGTAGCCTTGCACTTTCTTCTGGAATTCTTCTAGTCTTGCCTCATGTGCTGTCAGTAAGAGGAAAGTACCTTTATTTGTTCTTAGCTGGTGGTGTTGGGTTTTTTTTTTCCTGCCCGGTAATGATGTTAACTTATCGTTAGTGTGGTCATGAATTTAACAACCTTTGAGTCAGTGGTCACATTAGGCCTGACTCATATCTTCACATACAACCCTTTTGCTCTGATGCTTTTTCATCTAATAATCCACTCCCTTCCACCACGGCTACTGAGGTCTGGTAACTATAGCCGGGTTGGAGATATTAGAGCATCTATCTCGGCTTTTGTTTTGTCTCACTGTTTGTACCCAGCCTCCCAGATGGGCTCAGTGCAAATGGCCTATGTGGTTCGATGCTATACTTTCTTGGTTAAACAATCAAGGGGCACTCAATGGTATATCCATTAAGATGTAAAATGGCTTGAAAGATACTCCTCACTGTTTGGGAGGAATATTTGCAAGAGGGTCCAAATCGATGGTCCTTTACAGCCCACTGAGGCCATTGTCCAAGTGCAATTGGAAATCTTTGGGAGAATATCGGATAGCCAGAGGAGAGAGAGCAAGAGATGCACCACAGATAGTAAACTGCATGGAGGCAGAACAAATGAATTGCTCTTGTGAGGAATGCAAGTCCACGTAGCCCTGTTTGCCTCTGGCTATTATCAAGTGACACAGCCAATGATTGTGTGGCCATCACTTTTCTTAACCGTATCCCAAATAAATGCCAGCCTGGAGCCTGCCAGCCGATCGTTAGCTGGCTCCTGTGGGATGGGAGCCCAGTCTCAGGCAGGCTCTGATCTCAGCCTGTGCCAGAGGCAGCAGCCGTGCCAGCTTTGCAGCAGAGGACCTGTCACCAGGGGTCAGTGACTGCTGAGAGACTTCCAAGGTCATGGTGAAACATGCCTGCTAGTGGACACCCTTCAGCTGCAGGCCCCCACCCCTCACCTGCACCTCTCACACACACCTCCACTTTCAAAGGTGAGATAAAGAAGAGCATTTGAATAACAAAGTGTAGGTCTGGGAGAGCTATTGAACTCAGCAGTGCAGAGCCCCTTGCAAAGTCAAGCAGAAAGGATGTTAAGCACCCTCCAGGGCTCTTTAGGACCTGTTAGGGTCCCATTTCCATGCTCCTACTTCTGGATAACTGCTGATCCTCTTGAAAGTCTTAAAGTGAAGGTTTCGTTTCCTCAGCTGTTCATGTTGTTAGCGTTCTGTTTATTTTTGTTTATGTGTTTGTATTGCTTTTAAAATGAATACCAGTATTTTTTTTCTTTTCCTGGAAAAAGAGAGCTGTGTAGGAGAGCAGTGGATCTTATTTAATTTCTGTTGTAACAGGACTTCTGATGAACTTCTGATTACAGGCAGCCAACCTATAAAATTGTACTCTATCTAAAACATGGATTGTAGTTGTTCAAAAAATAGATTCCTCTTTTCCTAACTAGTGCTTCTGATTGACCAAAAGTCCATATAAACATAAACTGGGAAAGAAATATTTTGTAAATAATTTTTTGCCATTTTTTTTCTTTGGTGACAGTATAATGACATGAGCGTATAGTGCCATGGCACGTGACTGCGTTATTGGCTGAGCTTCAAAGGACTGACACTAACTTTTAGAAGACTTTTGCGTCTCAGAGGTCAGAGTCTGCTGATGTGTACAGAAAAAAAAGACTATGGTTATGTGTGGCTTTGAAATGATAACTAGCCACGCTTCGTGATCCATTTCTCCTGTGCTGGCCTGGGTCAGGTGAGGCTGGTTGTGTGATTTGAAGCAAATTGATGAGGCTAAAATGAGCCGACCTGGAGGACCTCGGAGGATCTCTGCCTTTTTGAAGAAGAAGAAAGAAAAGAGGGGGAAAAAGTCCCACAACTCTTTGTAGAATTCATCTTATGAGTGGAGCTGATGAAGACGTTGTTGATGGTGTTGGTGGTGTTGATGGTGTATGGGAAACCAATGGGATGCTTCTCTCACTCAAATGATCCTTCTCTCTAAATTGCAGCACTTTTCAAAATTTATTGTTCAATTTATTTTTGTACCCTTGATGATGATCAATAGAAACAACTTTGTTCTCAGTGTGGATGTTTTCTCATCGTTTTCTATTAGAATCTGATGGAGTGGGAGAGAGTCAAACCACAGAGCAATTATCTCAGTCTTTAAAAAAATACCCAAATAATGTTATAGAGGTTATTGTTTAATTTTAAATGCATTTAATACCCACGCATATTAGTTTCCTATAATACAATAAAGATTTTAGTATTGGAAAGTAAATGCTTAAGCTTTAACTGGTTATATACATACTACAGTGCTTGTTACTAAAGTTCTGTTTGTTCAGTTTCAGTAGCCACATGTATCTCAGTTCTTTCCTCCTTCGTTTATTGAATTTGGTTCAGTTTAGTCAGTATTAGTGTTCCTGCAAATTACATTGATTCTAATTGTGATGCAGATTTAATAGGTCTAATGAATCTTCAGCATTTACATAGTTTGCCTCCAATGAATTTCATGCTTATTTAGCAACATCATATACCACAGGTGTTGCCTCTACTAACGGAGACATTACTGCTGTTCCTGACTGCTCGGCACCTCAGGAAACAGGCATGCAGTTAATCGGGCATATACCTAATAATGCTGGTGTTTTATACGGTGACTTTGGGATCTCTCTTTTTTTAGTGAAAAGATGCACTGCAGACAAATGGATCCACATTATATACCCTGTACCACAGTTCCTGGCAGCCACTCTGACTGTAAATGTTTGTAGAATTAATTTGTCTGTGTTTTACTCACAAGACATTACCACCTTTATTTAATCCATTCGTTTTCTACCAAGGAAACGCGTTAAGCCACCAAGTGCAAAAACAAATTGAAGAATTAAAAAAAGACGAGAGGCCAAAAGAGAGAGAGAGAGAAAGAGAGAGAGAGAGAGAGAGAGAGAGAGAGAGAAAAAGAGAGAGCGAGAAAATTCTTGATCACAGGCAAGCAAACATAGTGGCACACAGAGGCACCCACTGTAGCACTGGGGTAAGACTGGGGTAATAGCACTGTAGCACTGGGGTAAGACTGGGGTAATAGCACTGTAGCACTGGGGTAATAGCACTGTAGCACTGGGCTAAGACTGAGGTAATAGCACTGTAGCACTGTAGCTCCAGCACTATTTATACGGTGGGTGAAGTTAATGTGGTCATTTATTACTTTAGATAGTAAAATGTGACCATAAAACAACAAAAGTGCCTGTATCCTGTATCCTGTACCCTGTATCCTGTACCCTGTACCCTGTACCCTGTATCCTGTACCCTGTATCCTGTACCCTGTATCCTGTACCCTGTACCCTGTACCCTGTATCCTGTACCCTGTACCCTGTATCCTGTACCCTGTACCCTGTATCCTGTATTTACCCAGAACTTTGCTTCTGTTGCATTTCTGGACACTGGCCTCTAAAAAAATTTTTAAAAATCAAGTCTTTCTCACTGATGCCGACGTGTAGCGTGTTTAGTGATGCATGGAGTGTAGCGTGTTTAGTGATGCATGGAGTGTAGCGTGTTTGTTGATACATGGAGTGTAGCGTGTGTAGTGACACATGGAGTGTAGCGTGTGTAGTGACACATGGAGTGTAGCGTGTTTGTTGATACATGGAGTGTAGCGTGTGTAGTGACACATGGAGTGTAGCGTGTGTAGTGACACATGGAGTGTAGCGTGTTTGTTGATACATGGAGTGTAGCGTGTGTAGTGACACATGGAGTGTAGCGTGTTTAGTGACACATGGAAGTGAGAGTGGCCCTTAAGAGGCAAAAGCCTTGCTACCTGCAAGCCTGTTTGATCTCTCTGACTGGAGTTTACTCATCCTGTGTTTGTGCTTCACTGTTGGCATCGTGCGCCATAACAGGCAGAACAGCATGAAGATAGCAACTTCATATTTTAGAGGCTAGAGAGCAATGATAGGAATTGATTGGCCTCAAATTCCAGTGATCTGCCGTCTTCCTGTTGCAGTACCGGGTCATTACACACTCCTCCTGACTTACACATTGTTTACGGCAGGGCTTTGCTCTCCGAGTGGAAATATTCCTCCTTTCTGAGGAACGGTGAGTGATAGTCAGTACGCAGATCTCCCTCATAAACCTGCTCCCCCCGCCCCTCATCCCCCATCCACAACCCATCTCACCCGAATCAATAGCTCATTAGTTAAAGGAAAGGAGGGTTTCTTCTCCTGGTTACTGCTTACCAGGCTCAGGGCTCCCACAGGCACGGGTCAAAGTGTAAAACCTCTCTTCAGCTTCACTGTGAGGGCTGCATGCACAATTCAATTTGACCATCTTCCTGCCTGTTGTTGTAAACCTGAACTGAATTCCATGTGCTACTCGCTTTGTCTGTCGTTATATTCTTTTATGGTCTGTATTTTTTTTTACACTGTGTATAATGCCTATATTGTATATTGATTAAAGCAAACAATTCATCTGTGTACTTCTGAACTTATGTATGTACAGTTAAGACAAATAATCCTTGTAAGATAAACCTAAGTATTCAGGAAGGTAGTTAAAACTCTTTCATTCCTGGTCCCTTTTCCCTGATGTGAAACTCATTGCAGCTGGTGAGTAATTAACGTAATTTCGAATCCATTGCCATGTGGCTGTCCCAGAGTGAGAGAGATCCTCTGTGTTGTATTATCTGCACCTATTGAATCATAGACCTGACGGCATCACCAAGCCGCAATGCTAAATCATAATCCCCTGACTGTGGCTGTCCTGTGCACAGGTTAACCCCATTGGTAAATCGCCATCATTTGTCATCAACTGACATAAACTGCCACGGATGATTACAGCAGTGTCATGTCCATGATACAATAATGTGGGCTTTATGACTGAGTGAGTCAATTTTAGCGTTAGCCGTCCATTCCTCTCCCCTTCGACTGCCCTGCACATCAGTCGCTCTCTCCCTCGTTTTCTATCAATCAAGATTAGCTCTCTGCTGCCTACAGCTGGAGACGAGCACAACACCAGTCTGGTGGAAGGAGGCTCGCTCCAGAACTACCACACAACTGGAAAGACGACAGACACAGGGTCTCCAGCAGCCAGTCAAACACGTGTTCATCCCAAATTTGGGTTCTGAGGGCAGGAAGTTGTAGTGGTCTTAATCATAATTGTTCACTGGTGGGTTCCGTTTTGTATCAAGCACAGCCTATATAGAGCCTATACAGGCTGGCCAATTTGTTCCTCTGTGTATGTGTGTCTAGTAACTGGCATTTCGTTAGCTAAACTACACTGGAATTAATTAAGCTGTCATTAATAGAATAATAGTAACAGGAAAAAAAGCTTTGAAGCTACATCATAAGAAACATTAATTACGAAATTGCTTAGTCATACTGACCATCGTGAGAAATAGGTCCCTTCGTTTTGTGTGTGCTGCAGGTTTATCCCAACTAAATGGAAACGGGCTGCGCACAGATCCATTACGAAGGTGATCACATTGATTTATAGCAGGTGGAAACTTAGTAGCTGAACAATGAATACTGTTAATAACAGAAGCAGTGACAAAACCCACAACTTATTTCATCTGACCAGGATGTAACAAGTTCTTCACATCAAGCTTCCTCACTTTTTGTTGCTGGGAAAACACGCACAACGTTGAATCTACGTGATTTTGAATGTAATTAAAATATCCGGAAGCAGGAGGCTAAACAAGTATTGTAGTGGATCTCCGCGGCCACGTTAGAGGGAGAGTGTCTAGACTTTGTTCGAGTGTCAGGTGTTTTGGCAGAACATCTGCAATCCATTTGCTTAGACAAAAGGTTTCATGAAACTACATCAGTGCTCCGTTTTGCGACCTCGATGACGGGCGCAAAGGTGTTGGTGAAGTTGCTTTTCTACTATATCAGCTTCGTAAAGGAGGATTTTGCTTGCAGTGATGTGTACTATATAAGCTATCCTGTAGAAAGTTTGCTGCTCGTTGCAAAAATAGAAATATAGGTTTCTCTAGGGAAGAGCTGAAGGGAAGCGTTATGTTTTATTTACAGTGAGCCAGCAATACCTTTTGGGGGTGGAGGTGGGAGTGGGGATGGTGGAGCTGTGGTGGCTTTAGAGGAGGGGGTGTCTGGAACCGAGTGACACTGCAAAGGGACAAGAGTATCGTCTGATATGAATAAAACAAGCAGTTTGATGAGAATGATGTCGGATGGGGAAATAGGCAGCTGTGTGCTGGTGGACAAACCTCCGCCCTGCCGTGGATCCAGAACCCTTATGATCTTCGACAGCGCGAGTGACTCGGTCACCAGGCGATGCACGGGCTGCAGAATTAAACGCATGTTTCCTCCTCCCCCTCTGGTATCGAGTGCAGGGCGTCAGCAAGCGGCCAATATAACCACAAACTATTCGAGAGAAGCAACATGTTTTATTTACCTCCACTTAAAGCAAATTCCCTTCCGTGCCGCGGCCGTTATCCTCACGCTGCGTACGGATATTATGCTATTTGTCCGTGCCTCTGTTGCAGTGATTCATTTATTTAAGAGATCGAGGAAGCTGAGAGAAATATAAAGAGTTGCATTGAAAGCTGCTTTGTTTATGTCTGCTTTTTTATCCACTTTACACTGGAGGAAAGTGAAATATTATATAACCCTTAGGGAGCCAGGAATGGCCTTCCTGCTCCCAGTAGTTGTTTGTGAATGTGTTTTTCTATTTTACTGCATGTATTTGCATTGATTTCGCTCACTTTCCTTAAGTTGTTCCAAGCTGACATAATACTTTTGAAACTCTGGCGCAAATTTGTTAGAGGTGAGCATCAAAGCCTTGCCTGGTTTATGTCATTTGCTAGCAGTTTGCCTTAAAGCTTTTGCCTCTCACTTCTGTTCTGTAAAGCTTAGCTTCTGTACCATCAGACACAGTAGCAAGGGAAGTTTAAAGACATGCTTGGTATGTTTTGTGCCATCTAAGAGGCATGTTTGGAACCCCGCTCTCTAAAAAAAAAAAAACGTGGCAAATAAATCGAACTCTCATGAACAGACAATTGCCACTCGTGACGTCTGCACGCCGAGTGGCGTTTTAAATAAACAGTCCTCAAGCACTCTGTCTGAACAGCCAGAATGCATGAGGTATTTTAAACAAGGCTTGTTAAGAGACCTCCACCATTCCACCCTTCCCTGACTGCAAGCTTGAGAGGTGAGCGGGAGCAAATGTTGCTTGGGGTTTGACTAGATGTCCCACTTTTGGGGATGAAAGGAGACAGGTCCCAGATAGGCTGGCCCTTTTCTGATTGACATATGTAATTATGGAGCTAGCATCGATGCAGGGAATTTCATTTAACGCGACCACCACTGGCAACGCCACCCGTCCTCGCCTCTGATTGGGTGCCTCTCACCTCCGCTGGCCTGTTGGAGCGTCACGCCTGCATCCACGCTGCGGCCTTGACAGACGGCATCGCTCTCTGATCCTACACCGGGGCCCCGGTTTGCCACTCGACCCCCTTCCGTCCCGTCTCAGTCCCTTCCCACCCAAACCCATCCCTCTCCCATAACCACACACACACACACACACAAACACACACACACACACACACACACACACACACCCTCTC
>JAOXYF010000012.1:6724332-6731832 GCA_028565775.1 Sternarchorhynchus goeldii
ACACACACACACACACACACACACACACACACACACACACACACACACACACACACACACACACACACACCCTCTCTTACAAGTCTGTGTCAGCACAGTGTGTGGAATGGAGGAGGAGGAAAAATGGATAAGAAAAAGCGAAACCAGGCTTATCGATTTATCTGAAAGCTTCACTCAAACATGAGGACCTCTGCTGACTTCAGCTTTTCCTTGTGTGGAGGGGAATGAGCAGAGGATTAAGATCATCTGAAAGCAAGCCCGGCGGCTGTGTACGAGATTGCCTTAGGAGACGTTCATCTAGACGCGGCCCCCTGAAGACGTGCAGGAGGAGAACCCTCGTGCCTTATCCCGGGCTCTCACTAGCCGTCCTTCCCCGGCTAAATCACTGCGAGAGAGAACCTGCCCAGGCGTGGCTGTTCAAATTTCATGCACACGTACTGCGCTTTGGAAGTTAATAAACCCTGAGATTATTTAAGTGATGTCTTTGTTTTTGTTTTCCTTTCTGGATTATAGATGTTTTTAATTTAGTCATGTGTTTGTTTGTCAGATAGACACCTTTCCTAATGTGTCCGCGCCAGAGCAAAAAACAAATCCAGATGTGCTTTTTACATACTGTAGTCATTTACATGTTTTGTTATGTCAAGTGCCCCTGGGTGCTACAAAGGTTATAATAAGCAATGCATAAAAATAAGGATAATTGGCATCAGTTGAAACGAACCTCCTGTGTGCTACATCATTAGTTTCCCCTTGATAATGCATTTGAAAAGTGACTAAGTGTTACCCACTGAAGTAGAGAAACAATCAAGGATCAAAATAATTTTTGGTTATTCTTGAGATGTATAGATTTTACTATTCTTTTCATTGTGAAATTAATTACTCTGAATAGTACCCAATTCCTGAGTGGGTATATAATGCATGTGTTAAGCCTATAACTCTGACAGATTTGCACCAAATGCCTCAAATTAAGCTCGGTGCTCTGAGAGGCAGCTCGCATTAGATTGTTATTTGGCGGCTGTGCAAAACCAATTACTGGAGGAAAAGAATCATTAATTATTTAGCTTAGACCACACATTCAGTTCAGTAAACAAATTACCCCTAAGATACAGTAAGCAAGGCAGCATGATTTTCAAATGACAAGAAGTCTTAGCTTCTTAACCAAAATTACCGCCGGCCCTGTTTGCAGACGCCTCTTGGGTTCGGGGTTAGAAGCTTTCTTTGAGGTTAGAACTGTGTGTGTTCATTCAGGGCCACATTGTTGGTTTCAGGCAGTCCTGAGAATGGTAGGCGCCGGACGAGGAGTCTCGTGTTTGTTGAAGCGGCCGTCTTGTTGTGTTTCGAAAGTGTTTCACTAATTTCCAAGCATGCTGTCTCATCAGGAAGTCTGTAGGTACTAGCAGCACTGGGTTTATGGGGCTCATACTGGCCACAGTGTTCTGCAGTCTATAAACAGCCCGGTCACTTTTAGAATTGGACAGGATACAACAGACTCATCTGAGTCAGCAAGACAGAACTTTAAGTGTGTGAACAGATTTGGGTCTGATGCCTTTTTGTCAGTTTTGGATCATGCAGCTTCTGCTGGGTTTGCTTCCAGTGTGACTCGACTTGAAGGGAAATATTTGAACTATCCTCTCACCTAGTGGAGTTCCAGCGCTATGGCGACGGTGCTTCTATCCGCTCTCTGTCCGGCGCACAACAGGGGCTTCTCCAGAGGCGAGGAAAACGAGTCGTAAATGCGGGAGCCGTACCAAACCGGGAGGGAGGAAAACGTCACATTACAGCCGCTTCTTCGGCGATGGAGGTCTGGTTTCCTTTTGAGAACCGCGGACCGCAAACGAAACCTTTGACATCAACCCCGATGAACACCTGGTTCGAGTTCAACCTTCACATCGATCTCCCCTAGATTCCCAAGGCGCGGCGCAACGCCGCCGACCTTGGATGGACGGCTCACGTCGGGCACGTGTGAACGTGGGTGCCGCACCCTCTCCGCCGCGTGAGGGTAATTGTGTTTGGCTCAGAGCGCGTGTGCAGCCAAGGCAACGACAGGCGGCAGCATCTGTGCGGGAACACTAAAACTAATTGAACATTGCACAGCGGAGATGTCAGGGGCACAAAAGGCTCGCGAGCCATTTGGACTGAGGTGCCATTTAAGAATCAATAAAGCAACATGCGAGGTGTGAATGCATCTTCAGTTCATTGTCTTTCCGCCATTGTCAGCAGAACGAGTCTGCTTTATGTCCACCAATCATCTCTCAGCTACAGCCAGCACTCCCGGCTGCCCCCGGAGAGCCCAGAGCACAGCCCGGTAATGGGAAACTCACACCTGAACACACACGTATGTGTGTGTGCCCACACACACACACACACGCACACACGACCATTTTTCAGTCTCCAACACAAACAGATTTTGAGGTAAAGGGAGAAATAAGCATTGCAGATGAGTAACTGTCATAAGTCTATTGATTGACACCTGGCAGAGGCATGTATATTTGCCTAATGCTGGATGCCTTGTGCGGTTTTAGTGCTGAATCTGAGCTGGCTTTGATGAGAGACTCTCTGCTGAGGCCTCTATGTTACACTAATGGACAGACTTTTAGCTCTCTTGCCATAATCATAAATTTATCGTCTCTGAGTGCAGATGGTCTATAACCATGTATCACCATCAGAGTCTTACCGGACACAAACCAGGAGAGGTCTTTCATCCTGGCTCTCTCTCACTCTCTCTCTCTCTCTCTAACTCACACATTCACTCTCACTTTCTCATGCTCTCTCTTTCTCTCTATCCCTCTCTCTCTCTCTCCTTCTCTCTCTCTCTCTCTCTCTCTCTCTCTCTCTCTCTCACTCCCCACATTGCCTTTGCTTTCTGCAAACTAAACAGATATGCTAGGCTGCTGAAATTTGTTTCCACTCCCAGCACTAGCTGCAATTTGGCTCCAATGAAAATGAAAGGCGGGTGATGGATGGGCCTCTGTAAAACAGGATTATGTAATCGGCAACTCGCGCTCTCCACTTCGCCCACAAAGAGCCCTGGCCAGGGAAGAGCGATGAAATGAAAAGCGGTGGTAGAAGTCCTGACCCCATGGGTGTGTGTTTGTGTGTGTGTAACAGAGAGAGAGAGAGAGAGAGAGAGTTGGCACTCCCCAGCTGAACGGCTGGCATGTTTCACTTCCGACACACTCTCCATCAGACACCCACTCAATCACTGCAGGATGGAGGCAGAGTCCCTTCATGCACCCAGCCATGCAGGGAGAGGACATCCCAGCTGAGGGAACTCAGGCCAAGCCACATGATTTTTACTGCTAAAATCCCTCTGAGCCTTCATATAAATGTGTAATACAAAGGATTGTTGTTCATTTTGTTATATCCGTTCAGTTTTGTCTCACCATTTTCAGTGTTTAGGCTGCCTGTTACTTAGTAACAACAACTCCTTGCAAGATTTTAGTTCTAACAAAGTTCTGCCATCTGCCTCTCTATTAGTCCAGTATGAATGTGCAACATGTTTAGGAGTGACATCACACATTCACCCAGTGTGGTTTGTTGGTGGATGTGTTAATCACTATCTGGAGAGAGATACTCCCAGCATGCTTTGTGCCTGGGAAGAAGGAGGCAGGATCCTGATCCTGGCGCCTTTGTTTAATCACCCGGGACATTTTAATGGCTCGTCAGAAAATGGTGAAATATGACTGGAGGCTAACTGATCCAAAAATACCCATAAATCCCCATCCAGGGAGCTGTTGTTGGGGTCTGCAGGGGGTAATCCATAACTCTGGCAGCCCGAATAAAGGAAGAACAATTAAAATAATGAGAGGGCTGATTAATCTTTACATTAAATATTAAAAGCTCCTGGGGGTGGTCATCACACACGTGAGTAGTGATGAATGTCTGATATATGACTGTGTGTGTGTGTCTGTGTGTGTGTGTGTGTGTGTGTGTGTTTGTGGGGAGGTGGGGGGGTGGTAGACTCTGGCCAGTATGTCTGCTGTTGTTAGTAGCTGTTGGTGACTGGGATGTTGAAGGGTAAGAGCTCTGAGAATGCTGTGCATTAACTCTCTGTCCCTTGGTGTTTCTTCTGCACTGAAGTGGCCTTCAGCTCAGTGCCGCCCCCTGCCTGGGACCTGCCACATTGGAATGATTTCTGCTTTTCTGTTCATGTGACTAAATAAGCCAGCATGTCTAAATAATTTGTAATATGTAGAAAAACTTGGAAGGATATTTTGTTAGAGTTAAAACTTTCACAGGCTGTGAGCTTTCAGAATATGTCGAAGATTTGTTCAAATTAACCATTCCTTTTATAAACAATAGTTTCACAATGCAAGCAAACAAGCAACCCCCCACCCCCACCCCCCTCCCACGGCTCCCTGTGAGTCTAAGTGATGCATGGGTGTGTGCTGAGGGCCTGGGACCTCTGAGGCTAGACACAGGTGCTGGACTCTGCTAGGAATGCAGTATTATCTATTGGTAGGAAATGCTAGTCTCTACCTTAACAATGTTATATTTTTGGAGTTCAGAAAAGAGTTTTTTTAAGAAAAGAAAAGGGGGGGCAGAGAAACACCACCATGGTGAGTGCTCTGGGTGCAGTGTTGTCAGAAGAAGCAGCTCTCTGAATGGAGGTGTGGGTCTCTCGCTGCCTGTCAGGCGGAGGGAGGCTCAGGCCTGTCAGGCCGAACAGCAAACACTGATTCTAAATAGACTGGGAACAGAAATGGGCTTAATCAAACGGCCAGCACAGCCCCTCTGGGCCGCCTGTGCCTTGTCTTGCTCTAACCCGTGAAATCGAGTTCACCGCCAGCGAGGACGAGCTCGGCACACGCGTCTCTTGCCTGTCTGTGGCTCCCACGCACACGCGCACACACCTGCTGTGCATTTTACCCGCATGCATGCACGCACATCGCACACACGCAAACACTCATGTGAGTTACTAACTCATAAACACACACATGTAAGTACCAGTGACTAATTCCACACACAATTCCAAGCCCACTTGTCAGTGTCTAAATCTTCATGCGCTGACTGGCAGTAGTCTGGTTGTCGCAGTCATGGAAGCCCGGACCCGCGTTCCTGTTCGGGATTACCATCCCCGTCCGTACCGCGCTGTAGAAGATCCCGGCGTGTTCTCGGACGTGTCCGTTTACTGTGTGGTCGCAGAGCGCTGGCGTCCAGATGGCCCTAACCCTCGGGTTCATGCGTGTTTGTCTTGCTCTGTGTCACTCCTTGCTCGGGTCTCTCTGCCAGCTTATTTGCATATTGCGGGGAGGAGAAAGCTGAGGTGAGACTGCTGCGCTGTTTTCAATCAGACTGATTAGCTGGTCAGATGTTCTGACATCATTCAGCACTTGTTGGTTGAGCAGAGAGAGATCAGTCGCACAGCTCCCATCATATATGATGCGTTACTTTTACTTTTCATCACAGAAGTCTTTTTGTGACTTGTCCAAGATTTTGTGACTTTCCTAATTTGCATTTAGTGCAATTTTGACAATAAAATTGTCAAAAGAAAAATATGAGGTTGACAGTAATAAAAAGTGATAAAAAAAAAACTGCAGCTACTGTTTTAAAAGTGAGTGTTAAAAGTGCAGCATTTACAAAAATATTTAATTTCAACAATGTATTTCAATACTTCATTAAAGCGATCAGATTTTCTCTCTCTCCCTCTCTCTTTCATTCTCCCTCCCTCTCCCTCTCTCTCTCTCTCTCTCTCTCTCATTCTCCCTCCCTCTCTCTCTCTCATTCTCCCTCTCTCTCTCTCTTTCTCTCTCTCTCTCTCTCTGTCTTTCTGTCTTCCTGAAGAAATAACCACATGCTGTAGGTTAACATCCTTGTGTTGTTTTTTCATTTGCAGTCACTGTAATGGAAGAGCTAAACGTACGTACAGGTTGCTGAGCTTAAACTGCACAATAAACACAAACCCAAAAAAAAAACAACTCCAGTTGTTCTGAGAGAATAGGCCATGTATTCCACACTTGGAAATCAGCTAATTAAAAAACAATCTAGCATGGATTAGGGGCTGCTGGTGCTGAAAGCATCCAGCTCAGTGTTGAGGGAAAGGCTTGAGCGTCTGTTCCAGTGTTCACAGACTCGGGGCCCCAGATCCAGGCCCTGCCTCCATGTTAGCACCGCAAATCTGCCTGTTTGCAGTAGAAACATAATTACTGCCGTTCCATAATGCAATGATATACTGAGGAATTCCAATGAAAATGAGATGACAGTCTTACTGCCTCCAACGATGGTTTGATTTCCAATTTAACAACTCACTAAATCCGCGCTGCTTCGGAATAATTACCATAAAATCCAGTTTTCATCTCGCGCTATAAAGCCAGCTCGTGTTGTTTTCCTGATCCAGACAGAAGAAAGTCACTGATGACAAACTAACGACGTTTCGTGATTGGGACCATGTGCCCCTGCCCTCCCCCCTCTGCCCAGCACAACCAGAGTGATGTATTTTTACGGCTTACTTTACGCCCTTGTTACGTTTTAGTGTTTATTTATGTTTTCCTAAATCAAGTCAAATTGGAAATAAACCATGCCATTGTTTAAAATTATTTGTTTGTTTGTTGTGCTCTTGTTTTTTTTTGTTTTGGTGTGTTTTGTTTTCCTTTGTCAGAGCTTTATAGTGGACAGTATTTCATTTGACACCCTCCACCCCGTCCCTCTCCCCAGCACTGCATCATACACCACACATGCCTGTTTTCTGTCATCTCCTGTCTACCCGGACTGACGGGGGAACGAGCATTGCAGCTGGGTGACGGCATTGCGTGTGCCGTGGGAGGTTTACCCACAATGCTCTTGGGACCAGAGACGTCAATTAGCTTGGCATTCAGTCACTGTGACGCAGCATCAGTGCCAGACACCCCCCCACCCCTCACCCACCCCCTACCCCTGGGTTTAATACCTGCTTCAGCAGGACCGCATCAACGCACGTTTCAGCCCAGGCTGCGTTACCCACATCATGCGCTCATCATGCTCATCCGTTTCTCCTGCTCTCCCGTGGAGTGAGTGTGTCCACTGCAGTTGTTGCATCCTACTGTATTATTTATAGGTGCAGCCGGTTAATGGCAGCATCTCCAGAGTGGCCTGGCATTTGGGAGAGCTCATTAACATTTGCTACATGTGGTTGAGCAGGGCTGCTGGGGAGTTCTGCCCGCTCCCTGCACTCATATATCTCAGCCAGGCCGCCAGGACCCCAACCACTATTTACTGCTTACCTAGTGCAATAGGAGACAAAGGAGATGGGAGCTGAGCCCTGTGTTATATTTCAGTGGTGCTGATGGTCCGAGGAGAGGGGTGACCTGATGGAGCTGTTCGACTCCTGCATTGCCGCCCGGCCCGTCGTATGCAGAAGTCCCAGCCTCGTGACTTCGTGTGGGGACCGGGACGGTCTGAGCTGGAGCGGCACACGGCTGCTCCCGACGCAGAGCCAGACCGTCGTCTGATTCCCGCCGTCGGCCACGCTGGTCTCAGTCACTCAGTCACCCTGAGGTTGGGCTCGTTCTCCGCTTTGCCTGTGGT
>JAOXYF010000012.1:6736832-6744047 GCA_028565775.1 Sternarchorhynchus goeldii
TTTAAAAAGCTCATTCATTAAATATTATTTATAAATAGCCAGCCGTTTTTCTGGACTTTTCTTTTTCCTGACCTTTAAGATGTTGTTTTGCATCACACTTTCTGGAGATTATGAGCTGTTTTAGGGGCCAGGTGGGATAGTGAGTGTGTATGTTGCTTTAGCAGTGTGTGCTATCATATTGATCAGCTTTGCTGAGTGTTGGTCTACAGCACATGCCCAGGGCTCCAGCATACACTCACCACTGCTAACTATAAAAGACCAGCAACCAAGCAGCCAGTCCTCTCTATTGCAGCTTGGGTGGCAGGATAGCTTTCACCTAAAATAATGACGATAACTTGATTCACTCTCAGGTAAATGGGATATGCTAAAATGTACCTTTTCCTCATTTTTATTACCCTTTTTCAAAAGGGTGTGTGTGTGGGGGGGGGGGTGCACTATTATGAGAACAGCATCACCCATCACTAGGTGATCTCACCAGCTCAGGTGATGCACTGGGGCTGTGGACCACCGTATTCCAGGTGACAGTTTGATAAGTTGGAGACGCTATTCGCGGAATTACTAAGACGAAAAACGATACATCAAACGAGGGCCGTTGCAGTGCCGATCTTGGGAAATGCAGCAGGGTGGTGTTCCTGAGCATGGAGCTGGGCAGCGCAGAGTGCTTCTCCCAGCATCAGCTACAGCTGTTGTGGCTCCTTCACTTACTAGGGGACCTGCGTGGAGGCTCCCAGCCCACGTGAGGGCCCCGAGTGATGGATTGAGTAGAAGAAAGCCCTCATCTGGCTGTGCGTGCGCTCGCTGAGAGAGGTGGGCCCCACGTGACTAATGATATTTGCCTGGAGTCATCGAGAGCTGGATTTAAGTATTTCGGATTTAAAGTAGCATTTGTCTCTATTGTTCACACTGAGGAAGTCATTAGTCAAATTCAGCTCCATCTCCCCAAACGACATTTCCACCCCAAGTACATGCTGTGTGACTGTGGGACTGTCAGAGTTGGTGTTCCACAAATTAGTCACGTAATTTTGTGCCCATTTTTTTCTGATTACCTACAAATCTCTTAGAAGATTGACTGTATCATTCTAACTAAACCATTTGTCTCATGGTGATGTTTTCAGAAAGTAAACCTTCGATAGATGACTGCGTCTTATCTAAAGCATGATTTCTGCAATAAAACTTGGAGTGTTTTTTAGTTATAACATGCAAAAAAAAATTTTTTATTATTATTAATAGGTTAATTATGTATTTGTTTTTTTGTTTGTTTATTCTGTTTCCAAACAAGTCATAATACTACAGTCCTACCAAAATAGCAAATGTTCTAGTAAAAAATATATTGCTTTACACCTGTTGGTGGAACTGCAGTCTGGTAAAATGGTTTCTGGTGGCACGGTAGAAACTAGCAGATGGAATTGTGGTGGATCAGGTGCTGTCAGTGGGAGCACATGCACACTGTGGACCTGCAGGCGTGTAGATGTCCGCATGGAAAAATAAACCAGATACCCAACACCAAGCAAGTAAAGAAATGAATCGCGAGCACCTTGAGCTCAGCATTAAACTGATCTGAGAGCAGACAAATCTCTGTCCTCTAAAGCAGTGCTTCTTCTGGGTCAATTAGAATTTGCTGCACGCTGTCGGCTCCTCGGCTCACCGCCGGTGCTGTTACCGTTCTTCTCCTTGCCTCTGATGTGACCAAAACAAAGATCAGCCCGTTACTTACAGTAGCACTTCAGAGCCCAGGTAGAATCCAAGCCGTGGTAAGCAGCGTTAATTCCGTGCTGAAAAATGCTGCACTCTGTGGAAAAATGTGTATCTGAAATGCCTGTGTGTAGCCCTAGCAGAGCGGTGCTTGTGAGCTATTCCTGCAGCGATGATGGACGAGTGCAGGGCTCGGGAGCGGAGGCTGAGGGAGCAGGGATCACTCCTGACCGCCTCTCCCATGTTTCTTTATGGGTGCAGCTTTTTACGGATCCGTCAATGGAAATCTAATTGCTAGGAAAGCAATCAATCCCAACTCAATTACTGCTGTGGAATGTGGCACGCACAATATCCCCCCCTGGCTGTTTGGCTGCTCTGTTTGCTTAAGGTCTAAATCATGACGTTTCTGGACCGGGCCGCCCGGCCTTAAGAAAAACACACGTGAGGCGGAATTTGAATTAGTCGCCATGTCCGGCGAGAGGGTCCCGCCACTAACGCTCTCGTGCTGCGTGTGTTCGCCATGCCGCATGAAAGCCACAGGCTTAGAGGAGAAAATGGAGTCGACCGCAGAAGGTTTCCATGACACAGAATTTTCGGTTCTAGCAGTCCACAGGGCATAGTGGGAAATGACTGGAGTAGAAAGCTTTTTTAGGTAAGCTAACCATTCTTCTCTTGCCACCTGCTGAGCCAAAGTTTTGAGTTTTATGTTGTCCTGTGGCTTCTTGCTGCTTTGATTGTCATTGAGGGTGATCTCCGTAACATTGAGGGTGATCTCCGTAACATTGAGGGTGATCTCCGAAACATTGAGGGTGATCTCTGTAACATTGAGGGTGATCTCCGTAACATTGAGAGTGATCTCCGAAACAGTGAGGGTGTTCTCCGAAACATTGAGGGTGATCTCCGTAACATTGAGGGTGATCTCCGAAACAGTGAGGGTGATCTCCGAAACATTGTGTTACAAAGGCTTCCCCCCCCACCCTTTGCTCTCACCCATCTGAGCCCTTCAAATGAACATTCTCTAATTGTAATTACACAAGGGCTGTTTGCCCCCTATCAGTGTTCGTCAGGAGCCCCTGCGGCCAGATCACGGGATTCACATCAGAATTGCAGTGACACGGCCTTAATTAGAAAGTTTTGATGTTTTCCAACGCTTGTTGGAAATGGCTGGCAGTTCTTTGAAGTTGCGGAGACATGACATCGATTATAGAAAGCCATCCTTCCTTTTGAGTCTGACATCACAGGCGACGGGTTAATCTCTCTTCGTGTTTCACCCACCCTGCCATATCACCCAGAAAGGACCAGAATATGAATGGCATGCCGTGACAAGCCTGATGCATGATATTCTGGGCTGATTTGATTAGACTTTTGTGCTCATGTCCCAACAAGGCCAGGATAAATAAATATCTGTAACATTATTCCTAGGGTTTCCTCTTATCACTGCAGTCACCCGTTGGCAAGATCCTGTGTTATGATAACATTAAGGAAATGATTTGAGAAGATGTACAGTGCCTTCATATTTCATATATCTTACCTTTAGTATATGATCTGTAGCATACAGTTGGACCAAATGGACCTATCTGTACTTTTACAATGAATGCAGAGAGCTGCATAGGCCCTTAACGAAGGATACCGATAAAAACTACCACAGTAATAATAATTAGTCAAACCCGCATGATTGCCTTTGCTTAATGTTCTCGCCACTCTCAGAGATTTGTTTCCCTACTAGTTCCTCATCAAAAATTAACCGGGAAAAACCTTAATGATAATTGCAGGGGGGAGCTTAAGTAGAAGTTTTGCATTATTAAGCTGGCGATGCCTCAGTAGTTGGGAGGTGAAGGAGGTGATGAAGATCCACTCAGCTCCTTCATCTTAGGCGCCTCCGATGGGATGCGATGTGTTTGTTGTGTAGTTTATAGGGCCAAGGAGAACCCCATTTCATCCAATACAACTTACAATGGGCCCATTACAATTAAAGTGCTGAAAACGAGCGCTGCTCCAAATGGAGAGCGAGTATGATGTGAAAACTGTGGGAACACTGGGAGAAAGGGTGTATTAAACAGGCAGGAGGTAATTCTTAGCCCTCAGGGATGCTGAATTATGTTCTATTACTGGTTTGGACCTAATGCTTTCCCTACCCAGTGCATTGCTCGAGCATTTACCCCAGGCAAGGGAGCGGTAATGTCCGTGGTTTTGCCCAGGGCTGAGGCTGAAGTGTATCTTTTCCCATCTACGCTCCTGCTAAGCTCCGTTCACACGCAGAATGCAGAACGATGATGCATTGCTCTTCCAAAAACACTTGTGGCACTTCTCTTGCTGTCAGTGCCAGTCTTCATTTGTCAGATTTATAATGTTTTTTGTCATATTCTCAGCGACATTTACATATGACTACAGCTAATATATGTGTTGTGCGTTTCGCTGACTAATCGTTGCAAAAAAAGTCTTTGTTTTTCATTGGTAGCATGACGTGGGTGGTTTCCAGGAGTTACACTGGGCTGCTGAGAATGCTCATCGATCCACAGGGACGTGCTAATATAATTGTTTAATATTGGCAATTATACAGCTGTATCCTAATTCCTTGATCTGTGTATGCTGTGCTTCTGTTTTAAACATAGAGTATATGCCAGTTGATTTGTGGAGGTTGAAGTGGGGCTAAACTTCAGAAAGTTCCCTGTGGACGTTTTTGGGACATCAACACATTTGTCACTCACACATGACCCCTGTGTGAGGAGTTCAGAATATTCTCACCAACCAAGTAAACGTGGGTTTCTTCTTACATTATTTATTTCATACTGAGCAAACAGCTAAAGCCAAATACATCCAATCTCTATAGTTCTTATATTAAATCTCAATAAATATTTATACATAAGTAATGTAAGATCATGACGAGAAGTGCCTTTTAAAAGCAGAAACTCCACTTTTGCTCTGATGCCAGAGTCCATCACTCTAATACATAGCAGGGAGGGAATTGGGAAGAACTCATTCCTGCCTTTGTATGCGACACTCTCATCAGGCTATAAAAGTATGATGCGTTTATTGATTCAAACACTTCAACTCATATGTTTTCCCCAGCCTTGAGATTCATTTTTGAGCCTTCGATTCATAGACACGCCAAATAATGAATAGTGGTGATTCATGTCCTTGCTTGTTTTACATGCTTCAATTGATATGGTTCCCATCAGATTGATGCAGTAAAGTGGATATATGCTCTCACCATCTTCCATAATATGGAATAGAAATATGTATTGATCACGTTGAGATCCACAGAGAGCTTTTCTCACTCGATGATACTGAGCATGTCCATTTTACTGCAGTGTGGTGTGTGTGTTTTGTATAATCCATCTTAACTTCTATTCATAAATCTCTCTAATAGGCTGCGATTCGTAAAGATCCTCATCTGTAGTCTGGACTTTTAACATTTACACACCCTTTAACATGTCCGGTGCTACTAAGGTTTGAAAATACTTAAACATTATGCTGTAGTATTTTTTAGTTAATGTGAACAAAAAAAAACACTTGTTTGCCAGTTATGAAGGTGAAACAAGCAAACACAGCGAAGGAATTTTGAAGTGATTTTTAACTGGATCCATTATCAGATGTGGCCGCCTTAAATGAAATGAGTTAAAATAATGGGATGAGCAGCAAGCTTTTGCATGGCTGCTGAGAGGTGGAGCATGAGTGGAGAGGTGGAGCGTGAGTGGAAAGGTGGGGTTACACCAGCGCTGGAACCAAGCTTCATTTTTCTCCAAAGTGACATCCACTGTCCAGCAGGTGGTACCAAACATTAATCTTTCCTCCACCTTCAGGCTTCACTGAAGAAAAAAAAAAAAAAAATTCAGTACCCCAAACAATGGGTTCCCAGCCATCGTTTTCAGGGAGACACACGTGTAAGACGAGCACGTCAGTGAGGGGCCCACGCTGGATTAGGGGCCTAAAGGAGAGGGGCCCACGCTGGAGGAGGGGCGTAAAGGAGAGGGGCCCACGCTGGAGGAGGGGCGTAAAGGAGAGGGGCCCACGCTGGAGGAGGGGCGTAAAGGAGAGGGGCCCACGCTGGAGGAGGGGCCTAAAGGCGAGGGGCCCACGCTGGAGGAGGGGTGTAAAAAGGAGAGCGGCTCACGTTGGAGGAGGGGCGTAAAAGACTCCAGAAGTTCTCGTGCGTTTTTTTTTTTCCCCATCTTCTTCTCCTTCAGGTTGCTGACATTTTCAAATCTCTTCTTATCTACTGTGGAGGAGCATTTCTCCATGGTCCTCGATGAATGTGGCAGTCATGCATCTCTTCAGTCAAACATTGTAAAATGTTGGGGTTAGTCATTAATCCTCTTCTCACACGTTTAATGACCACTGCAAAAACGACGTCGTAAAACCTCACTCAGCCCCTCCCCCTCTGGGGGTGGGAGAGCTGGAGTCGGAGGTAGATTGTGTGTGTGTGTGTGTGTGTGTGTGTGTGTGTGTGTGTGTGTGTGTGTGCGCGTGTTTTTATACATGTGTGGTTTTGGGGGAGGGGAGAACAATGATAAAACACTGCAGTATTGCAGACAGTGTTATTCAGGTGCTGTTGGTTAAGTCCTCACCCTGTAAAGCCCTCCGTCTCTTCAGGGGAAGGCAGGGTGTGAGGGCAGGGTGTGAGGGCAGAGTGTGAGGCTTCCTTGTGCCACCCCTGCCCTGGCACCGCCGGACGCTCTGCTAGAGTTCGCAGGGCACCGCCCCTCTTCTGATGGCTTCATCAGTAACCAATAACATACATTCTCAGTGCTTCATCAGTAACCAATCACATACGTTCTCAGTGCTTCATCAGTAACCAATCACATACGTTCTCAGTGCTTTGTCAGTAACCAATCACATACGTTCTCAGTGCTTCATTAGTAACCAATCACATACGTTCTCAGTGCTTCATCAGTAACCAATCACATACGCTCTCAGTGCTTTTTTTTTCTGCGCATGGTTGACGGAGCACGAGGGGGGGGGGGTGGGGGGTGGAGCTTGCGTGTGCCGCGGCAGTGATGCGTAGAGTGCACACGCCGCTAGTGCAGGCTGGAAACGATCTCCTGGAAACTGTTTGCGCAACATTTGTATGTGTGAAAGGCCTTGATGTGGTGTTGTCAAAACACATGTTAGTGCTCATTATAGCACTGTTCCTCAGTCGATCATTTGTATATTGTGTTGGGCATGGGCACTGAGGAGCAGCCATCCAGTCTACAGTAAGCAGGCAGTCTCTCTCCTCTCCACCCCATTCATCATGTTGACACTGGCACAGCTACTTTTGTGAAATGGAGAAAAATGGTTAAGTCAGCTTTTTTTTCCTGAGCCTCCTGCGTGTGTGTGTGTGTGTGTGTTGGAGCCAGTGGTGGTGTGGATGTGTGTGTAAGTGTGCATGTGTGCGTACATGTGTATGAGTGTGTGTTAGCTTGTGTGTGAATGTGAGTCCATGCATCTGCTTACTCATTTCCATGCACTGGTGTGTGTGTGTGTGTGTGTGTGTGTGTGTGTGTGTGTGTGTGTGTGTGTGTGTGTGTGTGTGTGTGTGTA
>JAOXYF010000012.1:6754012-6774368 GCA_028565775.1 Sternarchorhynchus goeldii
CTGGTTTAGCTCGTCAGGGAGTGAAGCACAGTCAGAGGGAGGCATAGAGTAAGGAGTTTGAATGCCTTGCCACATCCCAAGCAATTGAACTTGTGTGAAGGAAAAAATCATACCCCCCTATGGGTTACAGATTTTCCTCTTTTAGAGTGGAATGATGAAACACACAGATTCTATGCCATGCATCACCCTTTCACTATGCCAGTGGAGAGGATCAGTTTTCTAATTGCCTGGACTGACACCTTAAATCAAGAGTTCTGTCTTCTCTCCATCCTTTTCTTTAATTTCTTTTCTTAAAGATTCCTCCATAGCAGGCAGGTCCATTGTGAGTAGAACCTTTGTGTTGGTCCAGGCCTTGTCATGTTGGAAGTGGCATTATCATAGTCTGTGGAACAATGAATGGCTTTAATTGCCTAGAGATTTAATCAGGGCTTGCTCCAGCCTTCAGAAGTCAAGGGACATAATGGACTCTCAAAAGATGCATCTCCACTGTGAGAAAACATTGTTGTATTTTTACTTTCAGCATGTTTTTATTCTTGCTTACTACAGTCACCTTTCATTTAACAGTAGCATTCATGATATAGTATAATAGAGCAATTGTTTGAATCCATTTTGTGTGTTGTGTGTGTGTGGATGTGTGTAGGCGTGCGTGTGTTTGTGTTGTGTGCTTTACTGTAGGATTATAAGAACAGTTCAGGGATTTTGATGTGTTGCGTGCAGCCTTTTTGAAGAGCTTCACTAGTATGTGGTCATGTTGTGTGTTATGTGGTGCGGGACAGGGTCCTGTTATGTGGTGCAGGGCAGGGTCCTGTTATGTTCTCTATGAATTTGGGTCAATTTCATGGTCCTTGAACACAGAAAGCTAATAGTCTTACTGAAGGATGAAATCTTAGTCATGGAATTTATATCAGTAATTGAGATTTGTAAAGAAATTTGAGAGTCGGCATAAAACGAACCGTTCCTGTGTACCACATTCATAACTGTGATGTGGTATGTCAAAAGTCAGAGCACAGTACACAGAGTTTTATAGATCATAATAATCTGTTTCTTCAAGTAACCTATGTAAATCTTTAATATGCACTGTATTCCGTTTTATATCTTACGTAAATTTCTAACAGAGCATCTGCATGAAAACTAAAGATTGTTGCATTAAGTCCGGTCCTCTAGAACCATATCAGCACTGTAGCAGCTCCAAACAGAGGCTGAGTTTGATCCGTTTTGATTGTAGACAAGAACAAAAGTTCTTGATACTGTCTGCATGAAACCCAGCCTCCTCTGTCTCTGCACAACCTGAGTACAACCTGAAGGAGCCTTTTCTTTTTAATCATAGCCCAGCTGTCAGTGTAGCAGCCAGCTGATGGTCACACCGACCACCTGTGTGCGTTTCTCTTCAGGGGGTGGGGGTGGGGGGGGGGGGTAAGCCTTCCCATGATTATGTCAGCGTCCCTGAGCAAAACATGCTCGTTAATCGACTTATCGCTTAATGAATGGGGCCCATTAATTGATCAGGCGCGATGCAGCTACGCTCTCTCGGCTCAGATGGAGAAGCTCAGAGGGGTTTGGGCTGAGCTCCGCTCGCCGCTCCACCCACCGCTGCGGCCTATCGATCTGACCCCTCCCCTCCCTCCTCCTGGCACGCACCCCTCCAGAGGGTGAAGGGAAAGCTGCTGAAATGTTCCTTTCCTCCCTCCCAGCGGAGCCCGCTTCCAAAATCTATTAAAGGAAATAAATAAACACATTCATTAATGGAGGCTGCTTGCTTTTTTTAGCCTGTCTGTTTGGGCAGGGAGGCGGAGGAGGCCCCTATGCTTCAGGGGCCGCTGGCCAAACTCTCCATCGCCCTCTGCTGGCAGGGCAGAGGTGATATTGCCTGAAGACAGTCGAGCCTCCTGAGCCACTGGTTCCAGCCGGGCCGCCGGCCTTGCACTGGGCCGGTGCCGGTCCGGTCCCTCACGGTGGACTTCGTGTGAGTCAGCCTAGCTCTGCGTACCTCCTGTGTGGTAGTGGAAAGCCTTACCCACAGATTTCTGGGGCAGTGGCAACTGTCTTATGAGGTTCAGTGAAAGAAAGGTGCCTTGTCTCGCTGCAGTAGCTTCTCTTCTCTTCGCTTCTCCTTGTTCTTCCTCTCTCTCTCTCTCTCTCCCTCTCTCTTCCCCTCCACTCCCCTTAGGTGAGAGTGTGTTGGATTTACAGTGGCTGCCATGCCACCTCAGCCCCATCCATAAACAACCAGCACTCCTGCCTCACGTGCCTCCATGTCGTCACGGCAACATCCATCATCAAAACTCTTAAGACAGTCATCCTCTTTCATAAGGAGGCTTCCTCCAGAGCCCCCTTAGACAGCCTGTGTAAATCATGAGAGAGAGAGAGAGAAACAATGAAAATCACTGCTAGCTGGAGGAGAGAACTGTGCACCACTCCAGTAGCCCCCAGCAGTGATATACAGTATGGTGCCGAGGTTTTTACATTTATTACCAGCACTATGCAGTCGGTGGGGATGCTGTGATCAAATATGCAGCAATAACACCGTGAGCCATACAGATGCACTCCTTCAGAGCGTTGCATGCCGTGGGTTCTGGAATGGGTGGAGGAGTGGAGGCGGAGGAGTGGAGGTGCTGCAGAAGTGCCTGGTGCTGCTGCCCCGGGCTCTGGCACGCGTATGCCGTGACCTGCGGATCACGGCGGAGCACCACCTCCTCCAGGAGCAAAACACTACCACCGCGCACCGCAAAGCTAACAGATTGTGTAGGAGAATGGAACAGCAGTGGGTGGAGCAGGGCGTGGTGGACAGGGCGGCGGGCGGAGGACAGGTGTTCTTTACGGGGCCTCCCTCTCCCCCGGCCTGCTTGCTGTCAGGATCAGTGTGATTCCTCCAGTCTATCAGAGTTAAAATGATGATTAAAGGGTCCTGCCCTTTAAATAGACAATCCTGTTGACCCAATTTAGAGTTGCAATCAATGTTCCACTTGCCAGATTAATTGAGACGCGTCTGATTGATTCCCCCCACCCCCTTCCTAAAAGCAGCCTTGGCGAACCACAGCCTTGCAGCGCTTAAGGCTGTAGTCAGGAGGGGCATCAGGCGTGTAGAGCAGGGTGAACGTTCCTTTCCTTATGTACGTGATGTTCACCTTGCAGGCCTTCCTATGCACCATTGCCAACAAGGAGAAATGAGTGGGCTTTGGAAGCACATGTGTGCACACTCTCATACATATGCATTACACAGCAGCCTCATGGGACAAGCTGCCTTGAGTCTTTGTAAGGCCACTGGGATGTAGAATTAAGAGAAAATCCATATAAGGACTGTTATGTTTGTGTAGTGGAAAACGGTGGGTGTTTTAGTTGTACACTGTTTAAGTTAAAGCGAGAAAAAGGAGGGGAAAAGGAATAAGAGTGCTGAGCTAAATCTTTTAATCTGAAACAGCTAATCTAAAGATGTTTCAACCACCGTAGCCTTCAGATGGGTCTGGTTGTTTATTTTTGTTCTAGATAATGAGGTTTATGTCTGAAGTCTTGATAATTAAGGATTTTAAGTGGGCTTTTGTTATTGTGAATGTTGTTGGTTTTATATGTTTGTCTGATTGCAGTGTCAGATCTCTAGGTGCACATTACACTGCAATGGCTATTGTGACTCATTGAGACTCACTGGCTCTGTGTTCAGTTGTTCTAAATGGTGCATCAATAAAACCATATGTTTCACCTTTTAGATCAATCACTCTCACCTAGAGTTCCGCTGATGAGAGTTTAGTCTTACTAATGACTGAAGAGGTTATCCAAGATCTTATTACAGCCCTGGCTTGAGTGCTGTTTTACTCCATAACATTCAATATGTATAGATCAAACTGCAGGTGTAGAACCACTCTGGATCCGAGTACACAGATAGGTGTTTGACCACAGACACATGGTGATATTCGATCGTATGAAACACAATGGTTGTATTTTAAGATGACTAGCAAATGCACCACAGATCCAATCTCTCTTGGTCTCTGATTGATTTTGAGTATTCATATCTTCAGACTGAATGATCCATCTGAATGGGTAACGTTGTGGTGCGTGTGTTGGTATGTCAGGATGCTTGTATGCATGGGGGCTTGTGCGTGTGCTAAGTGAGCGTCAGCACTTGGGCTTATGCTGATAGACAGTCTTAGAGTACTTGTGACTTTGTGCAAAGCCGCTACTTAAAGATGAAGATCCAAACATTTCACAAACGGCTCATTACTGCTCCCTGCAACAGCGTTGTAGAGATCTGCCCTGGACTTTGATGCCTGGTAACTGTATGAAACTGATCATTCTTACCAGTTCCTCTTTACTGGTCTCAACTTCCCCAGCCCTTTAACAGTGAGCCATCGCTCCTCTCTAAAGGTGGTATCTGATTGACAGGCCAAGCCCCTAAAGCCATGCAGTTTTAATTAACAACATGCCCCCTGGTGGCCTTTGGTCTGAGGTGCAGGTAAGGCTCTCTTCAGCCTGGTCCAGGCCTCTCGGAGGGCGGGTGGCACTGACAGTAGTGGCCCGATTAAAAGTCAGGAGGGTGACAGCTGGGGCACCTATGGTATTTGTTCAGCCCTCTTCCTCTTTGGTGAAAGGTCACAGAAGACAGTGTTCCACAGAAAGCGCACAAAGATGATATGATCGAGTCACTGTTCTCTTAACTGTGCATCAAAGGCTTGGTGTAGTCTGTCCAGAATTTCTGTTGAAATTAGATAGTTATGTTTCTTCATCAGGGCTGTAATGCTGCTACTGAGCTAAAATAATTACAGGCATCTCACTTGGGATGTGGTCATTTATTTAATCTATTCAGCTCACATGGAATTCTAATTTAATTCTTACAGAATATATACTAGAACCCAAGACACCTCTCAGAAATGCATTAGATAGAGAAAGTCCCACTGTTATGGCCAGAATTAGGCCTAGTTTGTTTAGCTGGAGGGAACAACACCTTGGGTTGTCAGATCATATGAAGTCTCAACTGGGATCAGAACTGCTCTTCATGTGAGGCCTGCTGTTTCCTAATCACCTGCTTCGAGTGCTGGCCCTGTGTGTGTGTGTGTGTGTGTGTGTGTGTGTGTGTGTGTGTGTGTGGATGGGTGTGTACACATGCTTATGCGTGTTTTTGGAGAGGTTTAGCTGAGGTTCAGGACTTAATGAGATCTGCTCGGGATGTGTGTGTCCAGTGTGGGGCGAGGAGCGTGGCGTCAGCGTTTCAGACGCTCCTGGCCGGGAGGCGGCTTGCAGGTGGGCCGCTCTCTGATTTATGGAGGTGTCAGCTCGTCTGGCCGTGGGTTGAACCCACAAATCTCAGCACCTTTAAATCATTCCACTCCGGAGCCTGGGGGGAGGGCAGAGTGGGGTAAGAGAGGTGGGGTGGGGAGTGGGAGTGGGGTGAGGGGAGGGGGTGTGTGAGGGGATGTGGAGATGGTCTTGAGTGCTGACATCTATCGAGCGCCAAGTGGGGAGTGTACATAAATTCATGTAAGCTCAGAATCTCTCTCCTGCACACACGACGGCAACAAGCACACGCGCGGTGATGCAGACAGCACCGCCCCTCTCTTTTATCAGTCCGTCTACATCATCGCTCGCTCAGCGTCTGTCGTTCACGAGGAGACGTAGATCGGCCGCTGTCTGGCCGCTAAGATCGCTCTCCTCCTGGGCTGACAGCTCTCTCACGCTTTGATGGAGGAGATTTTTGCCAATCCTTAGATACTTGAGGAGATCCATTAGGTTTTGAGCCTGTACTCTAGATTGGGCTTCTTTGCTCTGATTTATCTTGAGGTGCCCAACATCTAGAGAAATGATCACTGGACTGTTGTGGACATTGGACCAGAAATGGATTATGTGAGACTTGAAATGCATACGAGAATAGATTAATTTATTTGCTTTGTTTCAGCAAATATGATGTGGATGTGCATCTGATCGATGTTGAAAGGACTGAATTAAACACTTTAGTGATATACTTAAACTTTTTTCTAAGCAATATTGTTTCGAGAACACTCATTCTGGAATAAGGCAGCTTCTGCAAATGTTCAGTGTAAAGATATGGCAAAATCATGACATTTTCAGTCAACAGAAAATAAAGAACACTACATTTACTTTGAATGAAATTCAAAGAAAAATTGTTTATCTCATTAAAAACAATGCCTAGGACTGTCTAGTGTGATGTTCAAAGGTCTTTCTAATTCCATCAAAGCTTGAAATGTTATCTGGCATTTGTAAGAAGACTTTAATTAGCGATCCAAGATGTGACACTTCTGTGACCTAATATGGAAAAGCAATGTGCTGCATTTTTAACCGCATGAGATGCAAAACCTTTTTTTGTTTGTAACATCTTCACATCGGGCAGGTCTCGGTGTGATGTCATCGCGAGTTCTTACCCCAAACAGGTTTCTCTTATTAAGGGGGGGGGGGGGGGGGGTTGGTGTGTTTCTCTTTGTATGGGATGCAGTGAATCGAGATGATCAGGAAAAGCACATAACTTGCTACCAGTAAAAAGGCAAGCATGTAAATTCCCCCTTGTGCCTCTGCACTTCGTTTATTTCCCTGCCCATACATGTAGGGATTGAGAAATATACGTGGACCCTTTCTCCATCCCTCATTAACATGAGCTCTCTATGTGTATATGGGAGCGTATGCATTATTCATAGCAATGCAGTATAAACCTATGTGTGCAGTATTAATAGGGGAAAAGAAGTTTTTCTATATATAGGCTTGATTTCCCCAATGGAAATCTTGGGTGAGAGTCATGTGCTGAGCCTCTCATATCCCCGTTTGGCATGTAATTTAATTGGGAGCTCATTAAACATACAAATGTGTATGAAGCAAGTACGCCTGTGTAATGACATTGTTTACCAAAAATTATTATTATTTTTTCGTTGCTTTAAATTTGATCCATTGAAAGGGGAAAAGATAGAGTGGCTGAATGCAGGAACGGCTGCACCCGCTTCCCCTCATTGTAGTTTCGCTACGGCAGGGTTACTCTCTCACCGCAACCTCTCGCACACTCCAAAAAATATATTTATTTTTGAATTGTGTTTTCAATATAGACTTTATAAATAAAATATGTATAAATAAAATATTTATTTTTTTTATAGTTATATACATTGTTGTTGTCATACGAAAACATCGTATCTTTGAAAAAGGAAATTTATTGGAGGGGAAAAAATGTTCTTAACGTCTGCCAGTGGACCTGTGAGATTTTATTCCAAGTAATTTTCCAAGTCTTTTTTGGTCATTCCTCAATTCCTCCTCTAATGTATGTTCCAACTGTGTAAGAACATCCTAGCAAATTGATAAAAGAGAAATTCTACTACAAAAATATTTAGGTACTGAAATGGATATGTGTGTGTGTGTGTGTGTGTGTGTGTGTGTGTGTTTGTGTGTGTTTGTTTGTGTGTGTGTGTGTGTGTGTGTGTGTGTGTGTGTGTGTGTGTGTGTGTTCATTTAGATAAAGCACACAGAGTGGCACTTCTTTAGACATTTACTTTGTTTGGAATTTAAATCCTGTGGTAATGCGTTTCAAGAAGACTAATGTAATGCTTACCTTTAAATTTGTTTTCCATTAAAGAATTAGAAGTTTGAATTACACTGAATTAGGTCTAGACATGTCAAATAGATAATCATGACTGTAATTATAGATTTCTACAGTTTAAATGGCCCAAAATGTTTGCCTAATTCAACATGAAAAGAATACATTGCTGACCTGCATGATAGGGTAATTGTTTCTCTTTTACATCCTGTGAGCTGGCACTCCTGATCACTGTGCGTCAAATCCATTCATTAATCCCCCTGCACGTCTGCTAATGCAGAGCGGGGATAAACTAGCGCTGCTGTGTCCTACAGCTCGCCTGGACATAGCTAAACACAAGTCCTGTTGCTGGCCTCCTGGACATGCTAAACACAAGTCTTACTGCAGGTTTTTCCACACATATTTCAGCGTAACATTCTGTAACAATGCAACATCGGGCAAATTGTTTATTTGGATTTGAGTATGCAGGTATGCGTAGGGCTAATTGGATCTTGATAAGCTTTTAACATAAAGCTTCTCTGTAAAATCTAAACTTTATAGCAGAATGTAGTATATTTTTAACCAGGCGCCTATGTATCTGTCTTTGTGAGACTAGCTCTATAAAATATGTAATATTTTCATAATTAGAGATTGCAACTCTACACATAGAGAGAGGGAGTTTATAAAAACGTAAAGGAATCTCATTTTCCCAAATTTATTTAACCAGCATATTTTCTGTCAACAGATTTCAACATCTGGCCTAGAATTCCTCTGCAGGCTCTTGCACTGCAGTGACCAGACAGGCTGAGGTGTTGCTAACGCAGCTCTGATGCCACCCTGAGTCTAGGATTAGGCTCGGACCAAAGCTGATCTAAATGCTTTACCTCCTCCAGCCATAATAACAGTGAGAGATTTTGCATTAAGGCCCTCGACCGGCTTGACTAAATGGAGTAGAGTGCAATTAGTTTTCCAAGTACTTATCTCATTAAAGTAAATGAATTATTGATTTAATGACACTCGTGCTTTCAGTGGGCTGGTGTGTAGCTATTATGACTCATTTCTGTTGTTTAAAAGGGCAGTGCCCATCTTTGGCACATACACATATCTGTACTGGTTTGGGACTGATCTCCATCTTGTCACTGGGTGATTTACTTAATCGTTTGATTATCTGTGTGGTATAATAATCCATGGTTGAGCTGTTTAAGAAAGCCAAGATCCGCGAGCCTCGCTTCTGTGATGTTACAATCCCTCAGATCATATTCACAGATGCATCACTCCTGTGATCGGCATTTGTGTGATGCTTCCTTCCATTCTGAGATCTACGGCGTTTTAGAGAGACGCGCCTGGACGAAGACGCGTCTCCACTGTCTTGGTCGTCGTAGATCCTGCAGCGTTGCTGCCCGTGTGGTAATAAGAGAGACGCGACCGAGGTAAAGGGAAGCAGCTGGAGGTGGTGGAATCGAAGTGCTGAATAAGTTTAATGGGGCTTTTCCAGGAACGCTGGAATAAGCAAGACCACAGATGCGCAGGATTAACACAGGAGGAAGAGGGAGGAGCTTAAATCCCTGGCAAAAATGGCTGATCCCAGCTGGGGTGTGTGTATATGGCTCGACTTAATGAGTCCATGCGCGAGGGGTAATGATGGCAGTAATGAGCAGCAGAGCATGAGCTGGAATCCACCAATCAAGAGTGGAGAGCCAGGGTGGGGCGTCGTCCTATGGCGGAGACTCCCTGGCAGTTATTAAAGGAGATGCATTTTTTGCTCCTAATTTGGCCTGGTTCAACCACAACCAGCAGCTGTAAACACCAGATATTGACTCTGGGCACATATTTGCTCAGCATGAAAACGACCTCTTTTACTGGGCCACACGTGGTGGTTTTTCTTCAACAGCATCAAGCTGCCCCAAGCCTTTCCACCACACATCACCACATCCTAGTCGACATTATTCATGCCTCAACAGATATGACACGCCTCATCAAGTAGATACGAATCCCGCACCCCCAACCAAAAAGTGCAGACGTGCTGAAAGCAGCACATTGTCTAATAATTACTCGTTTGCCTAATGGTTGTAATTAATAAGACTGCTGATCGTTTGTGTGTCTTGGCCAGTGCAGGGCTGTGTTCGTTTCAGACGTTTATTTACACGTATGTTTGAGTTGCAGCATTTCGCTATCATGCAGCGCAGCCTTCATGCTAAACGCTTCCATCCTCTAGGAGAGTCAGCTGAGGCAGGACTGCTCTCTCTCTCTCTCTCTCTCTCTCTCTCTCACTCTCTCCCTCTCTCTCTCTCTCACTCTCTCCCTTTCTCTCTCACTCTCTCTCTCTCTCTCTCTCTCCCCGCACGCTCCTTCCGGTGCAGGGCTAAATGTGGCCTTACACTGCACTTACGGAAAAAGGATGTCTGTCATAGCCGCAGGGCTGGAGGAAGAGGAAGCTAAGTGCTGCAGCAGCGATAGCCCTCCGTTCCCCTTCCAAATGAGAGCTGACACCTGAGCTGCACCACTGCTTCATAATCACACACTTTCACATGCCTGCGCTTCCAAATCAGCACTTTCCGCCTCTTCGAGGTGACATCACCCCGCCAGTGCTCCTAGTTTTTTTTTGGTTTTTTTTTTGCTGGAGTCCGTTTTGGGAAATGTTGCCTGTTGTATTCCGTCAGCTCGAACCAGGTCTCAGTTCCAAATACCAGAGGCCTGGCTGAGGATAACATTTTCTGTGTACAGTCGGGCAAGATGTGTGCGCAGCTTTAGAAGCGCTGTGTTTGTTTGCCTCCTGGCGATCGAGTGGGGTGGCCAGGCTCAGTGTTCTCAGGTTGCGGGTCGTGTCTGTTTATAGTAGCGGTGGTCCTAGCAGGAGCATCGCACAACTGCTCCTTTCACCTCCTGTTTACTGCTCACTATGTTTATACAGCCTGCTCCTGACACCCAATAGAGCCTCCCTCTCTGTCTCCCTCCCTCCCTCCCTCCCTCCCTCTCTCCCTCTCTCTCTCTCTCTTCATCTGTCTCTCTCTCTCTCTCTCTCTCCTCTTGCCTGATTCATTTTCTACTACTGCAATTACCAGGATTGATCCTCTAAGGGTCCACTTCCACTGCTCCCACTTTTACAGCAGGCCCTTATTTATTCGTTTGTTTCCTGTTGCCTCTCCAGCTTAGATCATCTCAGGTCTGATTGAACATTTACCCCAAAGTGCTTTTAGCGGAAATGAGTCGAACCCCACGGCAGAACGGGAGAGGTAGTGTGCTGTATGAATGCAGGCTAGATTTGAGTTATTGCACGTGGCTGGATGGAAAAGCAGCTGGGTTAGCCATAGCACATGGGTCTGCTGGATGTTTCTGGCTCGGTGCTACATTGATCAGCCTTGGAAATGTTCTCACTCCAGCAGCTAGACTTCAAAATGGCCATAGAGCCAAAATGTCCCCTTTATATCTGGACTCTGAGAACATGCTATTTGTTTCCTATCAGGGTTTTTCTTTTTCAGATGAATCGCAGCACGTTGTGTGAATCGTGGGAGAAAACTCCATCCCCCCTGAACACATCAGTGTAAGAGCGTGTCTAGCTCCACTAACCCCGAGAGCGAGGAGGAGGTGCCACACACCAGCAGGAGAGGCCTGCATCCTGCCAGGCAGTGTTGGGAGGTGACACCTCGCTGCTCCTCACGCCTCCCTCTTCCCTCGCGCTCACTTTCTCAACCACCGGGGTCAGCACAGGCCACTCCTCCTGGAGCGATCATCTCATTAATAACAATATTTGTATGTTTCTAATCGGCCCTCTTACTGGTTCGGCGGGAGAGTGTCAGAGGGCTGGTGGAAGCGCCAGTGTTCAGCAGTGGGGCTCCGCGGGGTGTGATGGGCCTCCCTGGTGGATTAATTAAGTGTTGTGAAGGAAGGGTCCAGCGTGGTCCTGCCCAACCGCAGGCCTGTATTTCCAGATGCCAGTCGAGCTGCTCGACGGGCAGTTTAAGGCACAGTTTAAGGGCTACATCTCTGGCACGGCAGGCCAAAGTGTGAGGAGGCTGGCGCCTCATTAGGCGCTGCTCCCACTGCACTGGAACGGGTGGGGAGAGGAGGAAGTGGAGTGGAGTGTGGGGCTTGGTGGAAGGAAGATGTGCACGTGCACGCTCACAGGGATGCACAAGCACGGTTAAACTGCTTCAGCTGGGAACGAGTGGTGTGGGAGGTCAGCCAGCCACGAGGTGGGCGTGGCTTCGAAGTGGGAGGGGTCAGAGCATAGCCGATGAGAAAGGCAGGCTCATGCGGGAAGGCCCTGCTGTGCTGGAAAGTGTGACCACTCCCCCCAAGTGCATCAGGCAGGTCTGTATCTGGATTAGTCTAGAGAGGTTGCGAGTTTTCAGAACTGCTTAGCAAGTGCATGCCTGCAATTGCATACTCTCATGTATACTTGTGTGTATATGGTGGGTGGGTGGGAGGTGTGGTCATGACCCCTCTGGTAATTAGTAAAGGAGGAGAGGAGTTCCCAGCCCACTGAGTGACCCCTCTCACCCCACCATGCCCCTGTGTGCCCCAGCCTCCTAGAGTTAGCCCAGCCCACTCTGAGTCTTCCTACACACAATTAACCTTACCCACCATCCCCCTTCCACACACACACACACACACACACACACACATCCCGCTGGGCAACAACCTGCCCGTATTCCAATTATTCATTTTATACTACTCAAATTTCATCCCCTTTAATTCTCACAAGTAACCTCAGATATCGGAGGGTGTGGTTCACTTTAACGTTTCGTCTGGGTAAACTTCAGCAAGCTGGATCCAGCCTGTTTCTCATGTTTACAAATAAACCAACACTGTACGGATAAGGGCAGAATTGGAATAGCCAGGTGTGACCCTCATGTTAGCCAAGTGTGTACACAGCCCCAGGGGCCCTACCACTAGGTCTTAGGATCATTACTGGACATAAAGTAATGAATCATCCAGATGCTTATCCTTTGTTCCAGGCAGTGGTAAGATGGTGTCTTGCTCTTTAACATCAATAAGATCTTAGCATGGTCATGTCTGTCATCTTATTAGGAGCACAGTAGCTAAATATAATCATTATCTCTAGTGATGGAGTGAGAGGGGGGAGCATTGGGAGGGAGAGAGAGAGAGAGAGAGAGAGAGAGAGAGAGAGAGCTGATAAAAGCAGTGGAGTGCACAGATAGGCAAGCCCACTAAGCAGCCTGTGCTGAATTGTCTCATTTCAATTAATTACACTGCTAATGCACCGGACACGTGTGATTTTAACATAAAGGGTTTTAATAAGTGAGCCAGTACAGCGCATCACCTCCCTTGGAGGAGATCAGGCAAGTCCAGCCAGCATGTTCACGAAGCCGCTGCGAGTCGCTCCCGCTGCCCACCACTTCCTCGCTCCTTAAACCGACCCATAATGCTCTGTGAGCCTGCATTTTGTAGCCCCTCCAGGATCTTATGACCCCCAGTAAACTTTACCACTTGATGCATGCATTCTTACCTAATTGACCCAACAAGTCCAATTTATCTGTTTTCATTTGCTCTCTGAGGACTCTTGTATGCTGAGGCTCCTCTAGATTGCACTATCGAATGTGTTTTGAGTGTGTAGGTGGCCGCGGTGGACCCCACGTGTTGCAATATTTTCATCCCCTACAGGCTTTTGTGTAACTGATTTAGGTCCCTCTGGATTCTGGTGTAACACTCGTGTGTTCCCAGCAGGGTTTATTCACTCGCTGGCTCTTCACATGTCCTGAGGGGCTTCTTCTCTTCTCCCCTGAGACTGAACTTGGAAAGTTGCATAAAGAAAGAAAAGAAACTTTTTTTTTTTCTTTCTTTCTTTCTCATAATTATTTTCTCAAATAGTAAAAAAAAAAAAAATGAAAAAAAAATGTAGTCCAGTGGCAGCACATTTGCATTCTGCTAACGTCACAAGTTTAATGTGATCTCAGCTCCTTTTGCTTCCAGTGTAGTCACAGACTCCACTCCATATCCCAGTGCTTTGACTCTAAACATGCTAAATGAATGTTTGCTCGTGCTACTGCTGACTTGGCACAATGTGCCCTATGGTGCTTCATAATTACTCATAAGCTGTGGATCAAATAAAAATAAATGGGCGATGGGTTGTTTTTTTTTAGACCTTGAAAACACTTTAGAAGAACAAATTATTCACAGAACAGTTGGACCAGCATGATTCTGAGGTCAAACCTGTACTGGGGCCAAATCAGCTGCATTTTCTTCACACTTTCTCCACACTTACTTCTTAATCATTCAGCCAACTTTGCCAACATCGAATGCTTACGTAATTAACAAATATGCGCAAGGAAAACCTTTGACATTTTAATCTTTTTAAATATTTAAAAAAAAAAAACACCCTTAATGACACGCCAATTGAAGGATGACTGGATTCCAATGCCCAGTTCATGTCCTGCTGGTTATGCCAGTGTTGGTTGCCTTAGTGACGGCACGTGCTCGTGTGAGACGCGCGCTCATGCTGGCCGTGGTCGTGGAGGGTCCGAATCTGTGTTACGGTTTCATCCCTGTTGGCAGAAACTTGTTTCATTGTGCACAACCTCCGCAGCTGGTTCCACTGGGCTCCCATAACAATACATACAGACGCGTTTTGCTGAGTCATCTTAACCTCAGACACAGGCCGGCAAACAGAGAAGGAGTCATTAATTTAGACCTTCTTTTCTCTATTCTGCCACTGCTTTTGCTGAGAATGCACACACGGACACAAAGGTTTATTCAAATCATTAAAGGCTTGCATGTGTTCAAGGCTAATCATTTGACCTTTGGTTTTGTGTGCTTGGGAGACAAAGGCCAGTATCTGCAGCAGAGGGGAGTGTTAGTTATGTCATGTGATTTATGATGAGAGTGTTAATGTGGAAAATGCAAACGCAGCCAGAGATCAATATGAAACAAATAGGAGAAGCCTAAATTAGCATCTCGTTGCTTTGTTTCTTAGACTCACAGGTTTTGCTGAGGTTCTCTGCAGTGTGTTGGGGGTTTTTTTCCAGTTCACAACTTAACCTCCGTTTTAGGTAACAGTTCAGCAGTGACAGGTCTACACGCAGAGAGGAATTTCATGTTTCTGAGAAATTCTCTGGCTCTGAAGTGCTTTCTTTGGGTGGTGGAATAGCCCCATTTTGTTCGCAGTGTCCAAAGTCAATGGATGCCTCTGTATAAAAAGCGATCAACAGTGTGTAAAACTAGTGATCAAAGACGATCAACAGTGTGTAAAACTAGTGATCAAAGACGAGGCCTTTTGTGTAACAGCATAATCTGATAACTAATCCATGCCAGGTCACTGGGCTGGTCTCCCACAGTGAGACCTGGCCCCTCACTGGGCTGGTCTCCCACAGTGAGACCTGGCCCCTCACTGGGCTGCACCACTTTCTTCAGAAAGATATAAATGCAAAATGCCATTAATAACAAGCCATTTACTACATATGTGTATATATATATTCTGTTTTCAATTTTTTCCACCTATCAGATAATTCTCCCATCACACAGCAGCTGCCAGCAAGGGAAGGCATGGGCTGTCACATGCAGCCAGTCACTACATCTCTTCTGCAGCTCACGCAGTGTCAGTGGCAGAGTAACACTCTCAGAGGTCAGAGCTTTCCACCCCTTTCTATTGCATGGTCTCCCAGACACCCGTGATTGGCCAGTGTCACTGTAAATGACAGAGGGAAACGAGAATCCCACCCCTCCCTCTCCGAGAGCACAGACGGCTTTGGTCCCTCAGGCTCCAGGCTGACGCATCACCGGGGATTGAACTTGCCATCTCCGGATGACAGGGGCCACAGGGCGTTTGATACTGGGGCCGTGGGGGTCTAATATTGGGGCCGTGGTCAAGCAGGTTCTAATCTGTGTAACAGTTTCATCACTGCTAGAAGAAACTTGTTTCCCTGTGCAGCTGGTTCCACAGGGCACAGATGCACATTTTACATCTTTTAAATATAAAGAGTATCAGTCAATAATGCTGCCCGTCCTGTGGTGAACAGCCCAGAAAACCTTGGTCATAATATAATCAAACCTATTTGTTTACTTATTTAGTGGTTCAATCATTTATTAGTTTGGGGATTTATGATCTTGTGTGTCCCACCTGGAAGCTCATAAAAGGAAGATCCACATCACATTCTGGTGATTCACAGATGAACTCCAAATCACATGCAGTAATCTACTGTCCGTGGCAACTCTGGTCAGTATGGACCGCAGCTACAGAGATAAAGTTTGCAGGTGGGAGGCCTGGCTTGGTTTGACATGCTTGCCTTGGGCAATGTGGAAAAAAGACCTACTGAACTTGTGAATTTCGAGTAGTGTTCCTCCCTCTTTCACTCTTTCACTCGCTCTCTCTCTCTCACTCTCACTCTCTCTCTCTCTCTCTCTCTCTCTCACTCTCTCTCTCTCTCTCTCTCTCTCTCCCCTCAGTTGCTTGATTTCTTCTCCTGCTGTCTGTGCACTCATGCAGAATTAGCTTATTTGTCAGCGAGCTTCGCCTCTGAGCCCTGGTGCACATCTCTAAATCCATTTCCAGAGACGCAGCACAAAGGACTTTGTCCTTATGTCATGACGACAAATTTGCTGAGCTTCCCCGATCCCAGTGCAAGGCAGGAAAATGGTCCCATTGCTCCTGCAGGGGCCTGTGGAGCACTAATGAATGGGTCTCTGCAGCTGAAGAGTCCTCATTGCACCTTTTTTATTATTATGATTATTACTATCGAGTGTAAGCCACCACCACCCCCACCCCCTGCAAACTCAAGGTGCTCTGTAAACATGAGTCATACACAGGCCTAGTGGGAAAGGGAGATGACTTCTGTTAGATATTCATGTCTGGAGATGTTCTCACCCAGGATCTGAGAGCCAGGTGCATCTTGACCATAACCGATTCTCACAGCGACAAACTTTCTCACCGAATTTTGGAGTGGAGCCTCCCTTCTCTGTTTCGAAAGGGCACACGTTTTGCAAAGCTTGGACCCTTTGGAAACTGTTTTCTGAAAATGGTTTGGACAAACTTCTCGACCCTCTCCAAAGCTGTGTGCACGGGCACGAGTCCGTGCTCTTAATATTGCCAGGTGCCTGTGTAACACTGTAAGACTCACAGACAATGGCAGCGAAGCTTGCGGATGGTGGGCCGCATGTTCTCCTTCGCTCTCCCTCAGCTTGGCCATTTCCCTGCCAGCTGAATGCGCCTCCGTCCGTCGTGTGCCTGATGTCGGGAGCTGCGTGTGAGGCTTCCCCAGCAGGTGTTGTTTTTTAATTGAATCCAGAATCTCTGCAGAGGCCATCTTCCCTGCCTCTGCCTCATCACTACAACAATAGCTGGTTATAGGGTAATGAATGGCCAAATCAGGCGTGCTTTGTTTACTCATTTGTGACTGTCACACTGCCCCCTGTTTAAGGATTCCTGGAAACTTCATGCTTGCTCTACTCAAACGCTCTGTTTTCTTCTAACGGCACAATCCGTGCAGTTAACAAATGGGTTTGGAGCAAACACATCATTTGAAAAAGTACTCTCAGTGAAAGGACGGGGAAGATGATTTTTAACGTAAATATACCTGCCCGAATTTCCATTTTCCTTCGCAAGATGTCCAGGAAGAATGAGCACCTACTGCATCGATGGACTGATTCTAGTTCTGATGTCGCTCTTAGTCTTTGATACAGGCAGTCCAGTGTCTGTGATGTAAATGTGGAGTTAGCACTCTTAGGGAGTTTGGCTAGTGGCAGATTGTACACCGAGTGGGGAGGAGGGGGAGGAGAAGGAGGAAGGAGCGGTGCGGCCCAGGATGAGTCCTGCAGCGGCCCACCCTGTGTGGTCCCGCCGGCCTGCCCACCTGATTGATTAGTGCTCTGATGGGGATGCATTGCAAGGTGAGGAGAGCACGGCTTGGTCCTGAATCACGTTCCCGCATGCCCGCCTGCCTCTCGCCCATCCACCCTCCAGCCCAGCCACTGTGAGAGCGGGATCTCTAAGGAAGGGGGGGCTCCCCGCAGCAGCCTCTCTCCCTGCTTAAATGAAGTCCATTTTTAACGTCAGACTGTGTGCACACCAGCTGTGTGCAATAAGCAGCAGTGTTATGAATACAATAATACTTCCTGATAGCTCTCTATTAACACCCCTGTGTTTATTTGTCAGTATGGAAGCTTCCGGAGCCTTGTTATGAAGCTTGTAGATGGATTCTCAGACCTCACCGTGGAGTGTCCCACAGGGCTGCCGTTAATAAGAATCTGCTGGAACTGATCTCAGTTAATAATACAATTAGTGGCTGCTCACACTATGTGGTACTGTGGGGGTTTAGGGTCTTCGTTTTTTTTGCTTCGTTTTCAGTTCTGTCTTCTAAGTATGGAATTCGAAACAGTTCTCCTTATACTTCGCTACTGTTTGCTGGGCTGTTTCGTATAGTAGATGAAGCCTTGCTTTCCACGAGCTGTACATGTTTTGTATTCTCATGAAATTATTTGATTATAATTGACGAAAAGAAGTGTAACTATGATGCAGTTCCTCAACGGTTCACACATGAGAGAGACAGAAATCAGACATGTTTAGTGAACAGACCACAGCAAACACTTCAGCGTTATTCTGTTTGATGTGTCTCTGCGTTCGTATCTGATTTACGAACCATCTGATTTATGTTACAAAGTGATGACATAGCATGTAAAATGGAGACAATGTTTCTAACCAGCCAGTTATGACCACTAGAGTCTGTTATTGATTAGTTGTCTGCATTGTTATCCTGGGTCTTTTGTACCCTTAAAATCCCCCATTTTCTTGATTTTGATTTTGTTATCACCGATATTTATATACTACTATGATTATATACTAGATCTAATGTGAGATTGATCTGCCTCTTTGTGTGCCTTGACTGTTTACTCTCAAAGCAGATTATTGAAAGGGTGGGTCACTATCTTGCACACTAGCTGCTGTTTAAAATGTATTTATGAATGCTGTTCTGCATCAGAATGTAGTGTGTGATTCACTGTAACAAAACATATGGGGCCAGTGGTTTTTATGAACCCCTGCCAAGATTAGAAAGACTGATCGAAGATCACAGGCCTCCTCCCTACCCCGCCCCCTCCCAGCGCCTCCGTGACCCTGAACGGAAACGACTTTAATCTCTGCTGAGGAGAAAAATGAGGGGCACGGGAGAAAAGAAAGAGAGGAGCAACTTTGTTATTCTGGCCTTTCCCCATTACTGATGGGTCTCGGCCCGCCGCTGGCAGACAGGCTGGTGGCACTTTATGCTGTCGGAGGAGAGGCGCCTGCTGGCAGGGCAGACGCAAGCAAAAGGAAGGGATGAGCCTGGGAGAGGATGAAAGAGGGTTAAAGAAAGAGTGTGAGAGAGAGGGAGGATGCAAGCGAGCCCGTGGAAAAACGAGACCTGAAAAGAGAATGATAGAGTGCATTTGAATGGTCAGGTAGTTTATGCTTCATGAGATTGTGCTGGGAGAGACGAAGGGAGTGCAGCGTGTGCGGTATTACGCCGCATAAATCTGCAGGCCCGCTTTCCCTGCCCCGGCTCCCACTTAATTACCTGAGCCCAGCGCGCACCTATAGCTCTTCCCTAATGGTCGCCTCACGCGGTTCTTCTCCCGCCGCGGGCCTCGGACCCCGGGCCACGCTCACGCACGTGCGCCGCGGCACGTCCCCGAGCACGATTGCCACGCGAGGAGATCTCGGGATTTTGTCAGCATCCGAGATGAGTGGGATCGGAATTTCACACGTAAGGCGGCTCCGGCCGTGGAGCTTCGCTTTTGAGCCGCCCGTTATGGATTTAACGAATTCCCCACAGCGCGCGGTGGCTGCGCAGCGACCAGCATCCATGCAGCTCCACCATCTCCAACGCTTCTGATTGACCTTGGAGATTATTGCTGGACTAGGCAGCAGAAAAGTTATGCTATATCTTAGTCAGGAGATGTCTTCTATCAATGAGCTGCAGTGTTGGCCATCGATCCGTTCCACGCCAGGACACAGGGCTTGATTGATGCTTGCCCAGTGCCTGGCTGGCCTGGAGGACAGCCTTGGGAGAAAACAGAGGTCCTCTGCTTATCCACCAGCTCCAGCGTAATGGCCGTGATGATGGAGTATAGATGAGGACTCTCTGACCCAGAACTCCAAGGCCTCCAAACTGAATTACACAAGATCTTGCCCAGGTCTTGGGCTTTTTTCCAGTAATGTTAGCAACATCATGGTAGTGGTATTTGAACCGAGATTTTTCGGAGGCTCGAGTAACCCTGTGTTTGACAGCCTTCATCATAAATGTTGCATCGGTTCTTTGCGATGAAGAAAACCTTGAATGATGCCTTGACAGTCAGGGTCACAGGCAGTCACCAACGGGCATGGACATCATCATAAATTACACTGACCCTTCTTTTGGTGCATGGTGCATAATTTATTGCCCCTTTCCTCCAAACTTGCATAAAACCTGTCATTCATTCATACCCGCCTATCTCAAATCAGGGCAAGAGATAACAGCATCATAATCTGTGATTACATTGGGTCAAAGCACTAGGGAGCCACAGTCTTGCATGCAAACCTAAAATAACTACAATGTATGTATCTGGGTAATGTTCTTATGCTGGGTTTTCCCCTACAGCCTTTCCAAGTGTATTTATTTTATACTCTATACCAGAGAACTTCATCACTGATAGTTCATTTATGTCACTGAACATAGGTATTCAATCACTGCCCTTAAGGTCTCGATACTACAGATTTTCCACCCTCTCTTTACTTAGGAGCCAAGTGTGATGACAAAATGAGCAGTCACTTACATTAACTGTTCAATTAACTACCAGTGATTACAAGCTCCAGGAGCGGAAATTGGATTCGAGGTGTGAATGTAAAGACTTCTGCCTCTACACTGTATCAGATAAATGTAATATAACCCCAAC
>JAOXYF010000012.1:6834253-6847381 GCA_028565775.1 Sternarchorhynchus goeldii
ATTAGCAAGCTTAAGAGGCTGCATTTAATTTGCCATAGTAATTATAAGTGTAATTATAAATTCCAGTAAATCTAATCCCCCCAGTCCTCATCTGTTTGTCACCTACACTTACCATAGACACATTTTCAGATTAATCTCTCACTCCGATGTAAATGCAATTTTCTCGTTGTACACTGCAGAGTGTCAACAGAGTAATCATGGACTTTCTTTTTTTATTAATCTCCTTCCTCAGAACGAACATCAGGCAGGTTCTCCATTAAGGCGGTGAAACAGAGTTGGGCTACTAAAATCCAGCCTTTGTAGTGGAACTAAGCATGTCGGGGTAATTTTCTTTTCCAACAGCTCAGCTCTTTCAAGCGCAGTATTCTGTGTAATCCTTAGCTCTTCTGACCTCTCTTCAACTCCTCTAATAGGTGATTAATCGAGGCCTAATCGGCTGTTAGTTAGTACTTAATTAGTCCCTCTCCCTTGACCGTTGGAATGAGATGATGGAGCATGCAGTGAGCAGTGCCTTTATCCCTCAATCCATCATCCCTGTGCATCTTAAAAGGTTGCGTTAATCTAAATTTAATAACACCTTTATGAATAGACGTCACCATCGCGCCGCCGCGTGGATCTGCCTGGCTGCGGTGGGCGCGCCAGGGGTGCCAGGGGTGCCAGGGGTGCCAGGGCCTCCCGTTCATGCTTAAGCTGTTGGCGCCCGCGGCCCGGTGCACGGATCCACGCGGCGGCCGGTCGAAGAGGCGTGTGGCGTTCCCCTCCGTCTCCGCCGAAGCAGGTGGTTTTTTTTTTTTCCCTCCTCTTTATTTGCCATGCATGCTCCTTCAGATGCGCCTCCTCTCTCCTCTCCCCTCCTTCTCCTCCTCCTGCCTCGCCAAGTCAAGTGGCATTTCCATTTTCAAATTGCTTCCTACTCCTTTGTGAATAGAATCGAATTACTCTGAAAAGCACTGATTGATTCTTTCTGAACACAATAGTTTTCATCGTTTAGGCCTATAGAGCCGGCCTGTCTTTCTTATATTGGCTATTGAGTGAGCCCCAGTGCTGCTAGTGGAATTATTTTGACTGCTGAATGGTAAAAAAGGCCAGTGACTGTGAGAGATGGAGGGGGAGGAGGCAAATTCCACTTTGTCTTGAGGGTGGTGCCCACAGCTGTTAAGGGGTCAAGAGTTCATTGCTGTCGGGGCCCGCCCACTCCGTGCTAGCACGTGTGTTTCCCTTTCTTCATCCGGGCATAGCATAGCAGGGCCTGGACCGGAGAACAGCACGCCTGGATCACGTTTACTTTTACGCCGACGCGGCAGGGGTAGAGGAAGGGACGGATGGAGCAGGTGTCAGCTGGAGCACAGCCACTGCGGATTTGAGGGACATTTCTCAGCGGGTTGTAGGGTTCAGGCCCATTCATTCTGAGCTGATCTCTCGAGTGGGTTGAGCTGTGTGGTCGTGCTTTGCTGTGGGCCAGATTGCTCTCCCACCCAAGCCTGGCACTAATCTCCTCTGTCCTTTTAGCCAGGGTCTGGAGAGGAGCAGGCAGGCCTCACACTGCTTTAGGGGGGGCCGCGATGCTTTAATCAATTTTACTGCAGATGTACCTCACAGTAGGAATAAAACACTTCATGGCACCCTTTCCTTCCCTTCAGCAGTGTGTGTGTGTGTGTACGCGTGCGTATAATACATGCGTCAGCAAGTGTGTGTGTGTGTGTGTGTGTGTGTGTGTGTGCGTGTGTGTGCGTGTGAGAGAGAGAGAGAGAGAGAGAGGGAAAGGGCGAGTGTTTCTGTGTCTAAACCCCGCCAGGCTGGTACGGTGGAGCAGGCAGCCTAATGGGTTGGAGCATATATATTTAATGGGAGTGGTGGAGGGCTGCAGTGAGTATGTGGTTTATGGATCGGCTCCTGGTAACAAACCCACAGCTGTTGGAGCGGAAGGCGCTCGCGATGCAGAGACACGTGCCGGTCCCCACGGCGACCCTGCTGCTCCGGGCGCAGATGGGCTGCTGGGAGGCAGGAAGTTGGTCCAGGCTGTCTTCCTGTTCCAGAGCGTCGGCTTAGCCAATCAGCAGGCAGCCGTGGGCCGGGTTTAAATACAGGCCTCTTGCCTGCGGACACAGACATGGAGGCAGTTCAAACCAGTGTGGGCTTGGCACTGTGGCAGTCCTGAGAGGATATACCTTTGTAATATCAGCAGAGGAGTTGAAGATATGGTTGGAAAATTGCCATTCGAACTGCCCGGTCCAAATGGCAAATATTTTGTTCAAAATTTTCTTCAGCTCTCAGCGTGTGTTCCGAATCCCAGGCGGATTCCTCGTAGTCCTGACACGATTCTTTTATTTTTGAATGATTGGATTTTTTCCAGGCACACACCAGTCAGGCAGCGGGTGGCGAGGCATTGCAGTGACAGTGAGGATCAGGGAAGTACCAGGGTCCAGAGCAGTCGCACACATCCAGAAGAGCAAAGCGCTCTTCACCATGGCTACGCTAGTTAACTCGGAGAGCCTCCAGTAAAATGGGCTGGAGCTGAGAAGATTTTTAATTTGCCACATCATAAAAATAAAGTCCATTTTCCACATGAGGGACCTTAAGAGGCTGACAAATGTTATCGGGAGGAAGCGACAGAGGCGGAAACAGGGAGAAAAGGGCCGATTTCCCCCCTCCACATTCGACGCGTTTTATGGGGATCAAACAGCTCGCCGTGCTCGAGTGTGCAGGACTGGCAGCGGCGCCGTCCGGTCATGACTGAGCCGGGCGTCTGCAGGCGGAAAGCGAGCGTCCGGAAAGGTTCGGACTCCGGCTCTCCTCTTCCTGCTATGGCAGAGAGCAGGAACCGGAGGAGCCCCTGCTGCCTTGGCTCAGACTCGGGGGGACGGATGTGGGAAAACTGCTTCAAATATGTCCTAACAGAAAATACTGCAACAACAGCAACAAAAACAGAGGCTCTTTAAAAAAAATAATACAGCTTACCATTTTTCTCTCATCAGTACAGAGAGAAAGCAGTCGGGAAGAGTAGCAACAAAATTGTGTCGTAATAAGTAAATAAGTTAAAACATCCAATCAAAAATTTGTTTGGTTAGGAGTGAAAAATCCTATAATAAAAATGATGAGGTAAAAACTGCGTTATGTGTGGAAGGACAGAGGAACTTTCATGTCCAGTAGTATCAGTCCACACAGGAAACAGGTGTTACTCTTCTCTTTTTCTGAGGCATTTGGTCTAAAATAAAATTCACTTTAAAAGTGAGAGCAAAGGAGTCCAGATACCATCACTAAAGGAATAGAAATTTAAACACACTCCGAACAGAATCAAATAAGATTTTTTAAAGAGAATAAGATTTAAATGTAAAAATATGTTCATTTACTCAAATATAATTGAGTATAAGTAAAATTATGATACTTGCAAAAGCACTTTTTAGTTAATGTAGTTACTGCCCAGTACTGTTATATCACGATTTTAAAACACATGGAGGACCAGTCGTGATGCTGTGTATTTCTGGGTCTAGAAAATCTCCAGAGAACAGTATAAAAATGCCATAGTATGTTTTCATTGAATAACTGTTAAAGGTTCCATTTTGATGAACTAGAATGAAAGTGAGTGTTACTTGGTCACCTCACTGCACTGGAATTTCTTTGAATTGAACATTACATAAAACAGAGCAGCTCAGCTCGTCGGATGTCCTGCACTGTCCATCTGAGGTAATGTGCATCAGCTCCATCTATGGGTGACACTTTGATACCACATGACAGTGAGATTAAAGACAAAGACAGATAGAATGAGAGAGAGAGAGAGAGAGAGAGTGTGTGTGTGTGTGTGACTGAGAGAAAGATTCTTGTGTTGGACACTACTGAAGGGATGGAGTCTGTGAGGAGTCTTCAGATAAAAATGATTAATTCCCGTAAGCTGTCATTGGAGCCACTGGATTTAGTTAAGTAATAAGTGCAAAATGGTCTCTTTTGAATAATTAATACTTCCCTCTCTGAATTTTCTCTCACTCAGCCTTTCATTTGGGCACATATATCCTGCTGATTAAGTAGTATATCTTACAGGAGCAGGGGAACGTAGTCTCCTTCCCTGTATGTGCGTGCGTGTGTGTGTGTGTGTGTGTGTGTGTGTGTGTGCATACATGTGCCTGCATGCAGGTTTGTGAGACTAAGAGAATAGGCTAGTCTACATTTGTAAAAAAAAAAAAAAAAAATTAAATAGTGAATGATCATTGATGAAGTTTTTATTCTTTAAAAAGTTGCTGCTTTGGTCGGAATATGTGCTATGAAGCTTAGGCATGAAGTAGTGTAGTGTAATGAAGTAGTATAGTGTAATGAAGTAGTATAGTGTAATGAAGTAGTGTAGTGTAATGAAGACTGAATGTTAAGGTCCAGGTGACAGGTAGTGTAATGAAGACTGAAGAATACTGAAAACCACACACAGAATCAGTACAGAACACATTTCACCTTTCAGCATTCAGTGTTTATTGGTCTTGGTGATTTTTTTTATTTTTGGTTCTAAACTATATCTGAAGAATTATGTGATGGTTCATCTAGTGAAACAGTGGCTGTAAATAAACAGAAAAACACACCTTTTAAAGTAAAGCAAGTCCCCAAAAGACAAAAAGGACTTTTGGTTTCAGAACTGTTTTGTCCTTCAATTGATATCAAATGAAATGACCAGCAAATTTGCATATGAACTGTCTGTTTACTTGGAGGAAAATCTATCTTTAAATTTAAATTTACAACATCTGAATCTTTTTCTTCACCCACAGCTTCAGATGCTTTCAGCAAAAAACTGTATATCTTAAGAACAGTTAAACCCTTGGATCTGCAGTTAAATCCTTGGATTTCAAACATATGTAAAGGTACAGTGTAGCTGGTCGCTAACACCCTGCTTGAGGCTCAGGACTGTGAGGAAATGTCAGCTGGGTGAAGTTCTGCTTCAGCAGGGTTAGACTCTGTTTCAGCTTGGTTAGACTCTGATTTAGCTGGGTTAAGTTTTGCTTCAACTGGGTGAAGCTCTGTTTCAGCTGGGTGGGGCTCTGTTTCAGCTGGGTGGGGCTCTGTTTCAGCTGGGTGGGGCTCTGTTTCAGCTGGGTGAAGCTCTGTTTCAGCTGGGTGAAGCTCTGTTTCATCTGGGTGGGGCTCTGTTTCATCTGGGTGGGGTTGTCAGCTGTAGAACTGACATGACATGGATGATGCTCCCATCATATTAACTCCCACCTTCCTCTTTTCCTTAAACACACACACACACACACACACACACACACACACACACACACACACACACACACACTTTCCCGGCACTTCAATTACATCAGACACTGTGTTGGTTGTCTTCCCTCTCTTGTTTATTTCTCACTTTTTCGTGTATGTAATCTTTTCTTCACGCATGCTGCTCCTCAGTGTGGGCTCAGCATTTTTCCCTCCTCCTCTCCTCCCTTCGTCTCCTCTCCTGACTATGGATAGTGCTGGGCTTCCAGGGTTGGAATTGCTTTGGGCTCTAGGGTGGCTCTGGCACCTGATAGCCCCACTGCCCCACACCACTGACACAGCTGTGATTGAGAAGAGCTTGGGGGAGTCGGCGTGCCACTGGGAGACGAGAGGGAGGGACTGGAGGGGCGGGGCATAGGGACTGGAGGGGAGGAGCACTAACCCTGTCCTGATGTTTGTTTATAGTGTGAATAAAAAGAGAGAAAGAATGAATGAATCAAAGAGAGAAAGAATAGGACACACATACCTTTAACAAAGGCCTTGTACTATGGATACTTACACAGTATATAGAAATATCACACTACACATAGAAATATCACACTACACATAGAAATATCACACTACACATAGAAATATCAAACATACATACTTTTTTGTGAATTATTGCTGAGAATGTAAAATTGTTTTAATAGAAACTGCAGAATTGCAGAGATTTAGTACATTATTAATGCTGATTTTAATAAGTTTTCATTCAACAATATTTCACCAGAACCATCAATCACACTGAAAGTATAATTTCTCTTGCTGTCATGGATTAATTGTGTCTGTTCAATTGCTGACATGATTTATTTAGTGCTTGTGCAATTTCTCTTTTTAAAGTCTTTGACAGTCTTTTAATTAAGCATTAATTCTACATTTCCCTGCATAGGTGTCTGTATGATGCATTTGTGGTCTGGATGTAGTGTCTAAAACGTCAGTTCAGTTTCTGTAATTCTGGTGCTTTTTATTCTGTCACCATCACAAAGGCTCAGTTTCTGTAGTTTCTGTATATCACGGCTTGTTTAAAGCTGTACGTTTGAATATACTCTTATATGCGTGGACTGCTGGCCTTGCTGGGTAGCATAAATCTTAACGACTAGCTTGTTTGACGACCTCTACCTTGATCAAAGTCATCAAATTAGAGTGACCTCCTCTGTCATTTGCGTTGTCTCTCTCTTTGTGTCTTGGGCTGCAACCAGGAGGCTTTTATTTTGTATTTTTTTTCTTCTTGTCGTGGAGTTTGCACCCGGGCAGAGTGTGGAAGGTTAAGCACTGGTGCATATTTACCTCGTGGCATGTACAAAACGCCCCATTGATCTTGTTGATCTCCTGCTTATGAAAGGGCCGTCAGATCCATCTGTCTGCGTCCCATCGATTGTCTCTGGCAGCACGGATGTGTTTAGAGATGGCTGGAAATGAAAATACCTGCTCGTGTACCTCAGCACTTTCACTTCCCCAGACCACAACAGCAGAAACGACGAACACTAATGAGCACATCTTCATGGCATCGGAAGCCTCGTGCGATTGATGAATAAATTAAGCACCGGCAATAACATTTTTCATTTAAAAAACAGATAAAAGGATTGTGAAAATAATTGAATTGTAATTGGTTAATTGCTGGGTGATTAATCCAACTGCTTCATCATTGCTTTGTGTGGATGTGCAAAGTGGTTTTTGTTGGTGCAAGGTTTACTGGGTAAAGTTCAAACTGACCATATGTTGAAGTCAGTAGCGAAGCAGGAACCTGCGTGAGCAGGATTTGTCAGTCGTTACTCCCCAGAATTCCAGTGGGCAAGCTGCCCTTATTCCAGTTGTGGACAGCCACTCCTGTCCTTGAATTTGCGGTCTGTTCCAACTCTGGTGTGCGTGCTGCTATAAATAGCAGGAAGCACTAGTCTCCAGTTCGGGTCTGGAGCAGTCGCTCACCTGCCGGTGACGGGGTCCTGGAAGGAGGGTACCTGAGGCCAGCTTCGAGCCTCACCCCCCGTGACTGCGGCCGGACCTCCCCAGCCTCCCCCACCCCTTCACTCCCGGCATCAGTATGAGCTACACGACTTTCCCCCATAATGAAATATTCACAGGTCACTGCTTTCCTGAGAAATGATGGGGATCAGTCAATTGCTTTTCAGTCAGTAATTTTCTCCCCCTTCACAGTCCCACTCGCCATGTTGACAGTCATTAGCGCTGGAGGAAGGCAGGATCGAACGACAAACGCCGCACTTTCCACAGATAGGCCAGCGTTTAGCCTGTCTCACACCCTCTCTATTCTCCACTCACATCCTCTCACCCACCCCACCTGGCTTATCTCCACCACGATTCTCTCCTGATCTCTCTCTCTCTCTCTCTCTCTCCCCTTCACTCTCCTCTCAACCCTTCTTATCTGTTTTGTACTTCTACAATTACTTCTTCCTTATCTAATATCCTGATTTCCCTACACCTCTTTAAACATCTCTTTGAAACGGGCCCTTGCAGGCCCTGGGTCTGTTAACATGTGTAAACTGCTCTTCCCCATGTACCCTCCGCCGTCTCCTTGGACGCCTCTTGTTTCTGTCTCTTAAAAAATTCAGCACGACTGTAGATTTAACACAAGATGGAATGGATAATGATGGTGAAATCAGCTCTTCTCTGAGACTATGCAAATGCAGTAGCAAAGCCTCTCATCATTTAAAAGATGTAATGAGATGCAGGGAGATGAATTTGCATCTCCTCTTATGTTTGGCAAGTGGAATTTTAACCCGGTAATTTGTCATGTCCTGACTTAATTGTGAGAATTTGAACAGCAACAACATATCCTTCCCCAGCATATCTCTGCATCTGCTTCGTGAGGCCTGTTGTGTTTGACCGCTTATATAGAACAGAAGCTTGTGGGGTTTGTCTCAGTCACTCTGTGTCCGACCAACTGAAACTTGTTGGCTTTTATTATTGTTGTTATCAATCATTTTTGAAAGTCTGCCTCCACACCGCTCGCAGGTCACTCAGGCTCTCCGAGTATATGATAAGGTTAGCGGGAAAAAAAAGCCAGACAAGGAAAAATTGTTGGGAGGGAAAAACTTTAACAAAGCATATTTTCCTCTTTTAGAACTTTGCTTGACCTTTAAGGATATTAACATCTGACGTGATGAATCATCTGGCTCGGAGCTGGGGGCCGTTTCTCATTAACCAACTGTGGTCAAAGGAGATAGTAGGGGTTTATTCACCATAATTCCTCTCTCATTTTAAACCCATGTTACACTCACACATTAGTACTGGAAATGAATAGAATGCTCACATGCGAATCCACCACGCTGGACAGGCCTGGCCCTTTAACAGCTCAAATATCTCCTCTGTTCACTCAGTTATGAGCTGACCTTCAACCCCGGCATGCTACCCGCCCTCAACTCCGCCCCCAACCACTCCCCCTGCCTCAGCCCCACCTCTTGCTCGGAATTGGTGCCAGGTGCTGGAGGCCAGGCTGCACGGGGAACTGCTTACCGGCTGAAAGCGAGAGACTGATGGAGTCAGCACTCCAGTTGTGTGTGCAGCACACGGAGGTGCTGTTTTGCAGCCATATTGTGGTCGCAGGGGTTCAGGGCAGGAGAGCTTTGGTTTGCTCTGTGCGAGCAGAAAGCTTTGTGATGAGCAAGCCTGGCGTCTGTGGTCATCGTCTCTCTCTCTGCGCTGATCGCACAAAGAGTTCAGAGGTATTATTCCAAGCAAAGAGGGCCTGTTTGGACTGCCTACCAATGAGGTCTTAAGAAAAGCCCAGATAACTCAAATCTCAGCTGAATGCATGCAAATTCCAGCAAGTCTGTTGCCAGGAGAGTCCATTGCTCCATTTTTCTATCCTACACAGTCTCTCTCTCTTTCTTTCTCTTTCTTTCTCTCTCTGTCTCTCTCTCACTCTCTGTCTCTCTGTCTCTCTCTCTCTCTCTCTCTCTCTCTCTCTCTCTCTCTCTCTCTCGTTATCTCTGAATCTGGAGCTCCCATCACACCAGGCCGGCGTCGTTAGCCCAACCCCCAGCAGGTATTTGGTACAGCCCGTCTCCCGTTCAGCAGCGACATCGATAAGAGCAGTCGAAGCTTTTCAGCGGGGGAGGGGGGAGGCAGCACTGGTCTCCCTCTCGTCCTCCTCTCCGCACCCGTAGATAAGCACCCTCCAGAAATCATGGTCTTGAGAAAATACAGTCCTCCTGTGTGCTCCTGACTGTAATCTATATACTCAGCCTGAAAAGAAAACACTGATTTCCCTGCAAGCCTGTGCTTCTCACCAAACCTGAGCCTGATAAGACTGTTGTACCTCCAGTCTACATCACCTTCCATACGATATCAATAATAAAAAAAACACCTTTGCCAAATCAAAGGGATCATAAGCCAAGTTTTTCCTTTCTGCCTATAAAACATTCATGCTGAATCCAATCGAGTGTGGACCAAGTATAGACCGAGTGTAGACCGAGTACTGACCAAGTATAGACAGAGTGTAGACCGAGTACTGACCAAGTATAGACCGAGTGTAGACCAAGTACTGACCAAGTATAGACCGAGTGTAGACCGAGTACTGACCAAGTATAGACAGAGTGTAGACTGAGTGTGGACCAATTATAGACCGTGTACACTGAGTGTGAATAGAGTGTTGGCCTGTTATTATTTTGTTTTTTAAGGAAGTGGTTCAAAGTGCCTCCCACTTCAGAGATGGTCTAGTTCATGACCTGTGTGTCTCTCAGCTCATGACCTGTGTGTCTCTCACTTGATCATTTATTTGCTGTTTCTTTAATAGTTCAATAAAATGCTAAGTTAAATCAGACTAAGGTAAATTAAAGGCTAAGTTAGATCAGACTTAAATAGGGTCATGTCCGTTACACTCATGCCCGTTACACTCATGTCTGTTACACTCATGTCTGTTACACTCGAGCACATTGTTTAGTTTCAGCTGACCAGTCCAGTGAATACTCTATTATGGCTAAGAACTTTTTTTTGGTCATGTCATGAATATAAAGACTTATTAAAAACAAAGACACATTTTAACCAATTAAAAGGCTTAGCAGTGTTAAGAAGGAGTGAAAGTGTGTATTAAGAAGAAGTAGTAGAAACATGGTGACTTTTGGTTGGCCTCAACCTGCTGAAAGGATAAGCGCCTCATGAATATTGTAACAATTAACAAAAAAAGAGATTAAGGTGATTATATGCAGCTAATTGAAGAACAGGACTCTTGGACTTCCTCACGGTGTGTAGATGTGTACTGTATGCAGAAGCTTGTGCTCTCTGTTGTACTACAACATGTAATATGTATTGGTGTATAAAGCGTTACATATTTTGTGTCTAAAGACAATAATTAAATGTGCTCTGCAAAGTTAAGTGGAGAAATTATATTGTTATGTCTAGGTTCCTCTCTCTCAGTCTCTTTCTCTCATTCTCTCTCTCTCCCACTTTCTCTAATTCTCGCTTTTTCTCCATTGGTGCATATATATGTATATACAGTGTGTGTGTGTGTGTGTGTGTGTGTGTGAGTGCGCTTGAGCACGAATTCTATTTCCTGTGAAAGCAAACCGTAGGTATGTATGTGCAATTCCAGCCATTAAGCTCTTAATTTATATGCATGTGAGAGTTTGTATAATTAGAAACACACCCACGCACACAAGCCGCCCCCCCCCCCCGAGACTGAAACTTCTTAAGGGAAATAAAATCAAGCCATTGATAAACAGATCAGGCAGAGATTGTGGAGTGCCAGTGGACCTCGGATCTCAGTGGCATTTGCATGGCTTCAGCCCAGCCTCTCAGCTCCACTGGTTTATCGATTAGCACGGATCCGCAGGCAGCCGGCGGGCGAGAACAGGGGCAGGATGCTGGAGGCAATTCCAAGCATCTCAGTGAGAGCAGACAGGGCTCCTGCTGCTTCTGTCCAGCTTCCCGATTTTCCATATTGTTTTAAAGGCCTGCCTGAAGATGTTTTACACTGTTCTGCTTTAAAGATTAGATATGATACATGGCCAGCAGCCCTTTGCTTTCTTTGTAGTCAGCGTTGAGTGAGTCAGGCTTTTGAGGGAACGTGCAGTGGTTTGCAGGAGCTGTTGTGGTTTCTAGGGCCCTAAAACAGGAAATGTGTCACTGCTTACCTCTGCAAAAGCTAGAAACTGTGTGGTCAGTGATGAGCAGATAGACCAGTCATCTGTGGTCATTGCCTTCTCTCTCTCTCTTTCTTTATCCCTCTCTTTCCCTGCACTCTCCCTCTCTCCCCACCCTCCCCCTTCTCTCCCAATCCATCCAGTAACAGGGAAGAGTGGATTCAGGGCTTGACTGAGTGCCCCATGAATAATACACCATTGTTATCACTCCTCAGCCGGACCTCTTTTACAATAGAACGGTCTTAAAGCATGAAAGATTTAGCAGCTTGTCTCCATTATAGCGGTGGCCGTGGTCCCGCTGGTGTCTCCCTGTACCTGGGAAACACCTTCAGTGCGGAGCAGGAGCCCGAGGAGGAGGACAGAGCGAAGGCAGAGGTGGAGGCGTCAGGCGGAAGAATCAAAGAGAGCGCTGCATGTTCTCAGGAGCACAGGAGAGGACGTTCCTCCATCGATACCTGCCTCTTCCATCCTTCTGTGGAGGCTAGACTCTGCATACTCCTCCTCCAGATGACAAGCAAAGGGCAAAGCTTCCCACCGTCCTGTAGCTGAAGACAAACAGGAGACAAACTTCAGACACTCTCCTAGATGAGAGAGCAGACATCAGCAATGTAGGGTGTGTGTGTGTGTGTACGGTGAACATATGGAAGGCTGACTTCACACGCACGTGTGCCGGTGTTCCCCACCTCAGTTGCTTAATAGGCAGAGCAAGAGCTCTCCATGTTTACTCTTCACGCCGCAATCCACTCCTCCAGCAGGAGCGGCTTGCCGAGGAGTCTCTGCTGGGTTCAGCTGCAGAGATAAACAGATCGGGATCCGTCCTCCAGCCTGTCTCCCCGCCTCGCTCCTGGAGAGCTCTAGAGGAACTGCCTCCGCCCTGCCTGTGCGCTCACTCACTCACCCCCTCATCTGAAGTTTCACTTCACCGGAATACAAAAACCATCAGGTGTAATGGACCCACGTAAGGTGGAAAGCCAGCGTGGCTAAAAAAATAAAAATGTGGAAGTACCTGTACAACAGAATCTCCCCCCAAAAAACAACTGGTGAGCTACTGAATATCTATTTACTCAGTTAACTGTATGCAGCCTTTTTTTTCTTTTTTTAACTTTACCACCTTGACTGACAAACACCTGTCAATGCATTGCTCCATGTTTCTAGAACTTTCTCTCTCTTTTCTGAGAGACCAATGTATGTTGGATTCAGGCCTTTTTCTTTTTCAGGCAGTCTGTCAACTCCCGCTGCCCAGACAATTCCTTCCCCCGTCATTCTTTCCACCCCTCCTCAAATCCTTCCATAGCGTTTCGACCAGTTCATCCTTCACTCACCCATCTTTCCAGAAGATTCTGTGAGAGCTTTTCTCTCGGTGGATGCAGTTAGTCACCCCTCTCATTACTTTGATGAGATTCATGGATCATTAGTATTGATAGTATGTGGTTTTTTTTCTTATATGTTTTCAACTGAGAATGAGAAGCAGTATAACAGAGACATTTTTAATGTATGTTGGGAAAATGAGGTTTTATTGGTTGCAGTTGTGTGAAATCTCTCTAATGAGAATCAATGGCTAATTTAATGCATTTTAGGAGCTGTAAGATGTTGGTGTTTTCTGTCTCGAAATGGAAAGGAAAAAGAAGGGAAAGCCTTAAGAACATAGTGAAGACTGAAGCCAAAGGGTTAGACTGCATGAATCAGTGATAATGTTAAGTAGTTGGAATCAGATAGGACAAAGAGTTAATCAGATAGGACAAAGAGTTAATCAGATAGGACAAAGAGTTAATCAGATAGGACAAAGAGTTAATCAGATAGGACA
>JAOXYF010000012.1:6850777-6863468 GCA_028565775.1 Sternarchorhynchus goeldii
GGTGGGCTTTGTCTGAAGAGTGTTGAAGGACCTCCCTGGCTTCAGGTGTTCACTCACAGAAGCTCTTTGGGAAGTGGACGGAGGTGGTTTAGCGTCTGCTGAGCCATGGCACATGAATGAACTTTCAGTGCTTTCAGGAGGAGCTGCACGTTTATTATTAACAGAACCTAAAAACTCTGTATAAAGAAGTAGGAAGGAGGAGAGGATGAAAACAGGGAAACGCTGCGATTTGTGTAATTTAAAAGGATCCGGCTAGACTGCCAATATTTTTGTTTACTGGCTAAATGTCTGCCGTGTTTTGGGAAATTATCCCTCTGCTCTCTGCTACTGTTTGAAGTCCCAGACTCAGTGTTGATATTAAGCCCAGTGAAAGATCTTCATGGGTTTGTGTTTATGCTTTCTGCACTAAGCCCACCTCACACAGATGTATGGGGGTGGGGTGGGGCTCAGGGGCATTTGTGGATTTGCATGCACATCTGTATGTGTCTCTGATCATATGCTACAATATTTTGATGATGGTGGTGCATAGCATGCAAGAAACACAGAGGCTAAGCCCTCCTCCCCAGGGCACAGTAGATACATGCCACTTTATGTTTCTTTTCATTTCATCTCCACAACTTTCTTTGCCCTTATTGCAGTTCAAAGAATATAAAATGTCCTGTTTATTTATGGTTGTTTACTTGTTTTTCTTTTCCCTCTGTTACACACGTACAGCATTATGAGAGGTTTGAGAGGTGTGGAGACATGAGTCCCACAGCATACACACTCAGAGAGAGGGAGAGAGGGTGCAAGGGAGAGAGAGAGGGTGCAAGGGAGCGAGGGGGAGCAAGGGAGAGAGACAGGGGTGGAGTAAGGGTTGTTACTCTTTTTAATGTTCCCAGTCTGCATAAGAAGGCGATCCTCCCCCTTACACAGCACGCACAAAAGTACATCCATATGCCCTGAAAAGAGGGAGGACAGTGTGTGTGTGTGTGTGTGTGTGCGTGCGTGCAAGGAAGAGAGAGAAAAAGAGAGATTTATTGACCTCTGAGGGACTATGCAATTGTGTTCCTCTCTTCATTAGCTGACTGAAACAGAGTAGAACAATAAAGTTGCATGAAGTGCAGGGTAAGACTCTCACATAGGAAATATAATCCCCCCTTCAGTGCCTTCATTCTGCTCCTTCTAACTCCCCTACCTGCTCCTGTCCTCCCCTTCACTCCTCTCCTATCTGCCCCTCTCCTCTCCGCTTTTTCCCTCCTCTCCTACCTGCTCCTCTCATGTTCTACCTTGTCCTCCTCTCTCCTCTGTGCTCCTGCCCGCTTCTCTGTAAGGCAGATCATTCAGAGCCGTGGCTCATAGGATGGCAGTGTTGCCACTGTGCCACTCGCTACCACACTGCTAACACTCACCTGTGATACAACCTGTTGTGACAAACTGACACAGTTACACCACTGAGGTTCTCACTCAAGATCATACAAGATTCTGCTCACTCATGCACGTGCACACACACATGTGCACACTAGAAATGGAGCACATCAAAATAAGAATTGCACCCCGTGTCTGGAAAAATATTAGCTTTAAAGGAAAACATGACAACCCTGAGTGCCCCACAGCCACAGGAGGAAAGCAGCCAAAAAGCCATGACACATAGGAGATTGGACTATATCTCTGTTTTAGAGGGGCAGCCTAGCTTTTAAGCTATCATACACACACACACACACACACACACACTGTGCCTGTGGTTCTTGGGGGTACAAGGATGGCCCTCATCTTGCCTCACAGGTGAGGAGAGAGAGTTCAGGCCTGGAAATGATTTCCTAAGGATGGTCGGGAGGGGTGTTTCAATCCAATTTGCGCCAGTAGAGCACTTCTTAGTAATCAGTCCAGAGGCGTAGCTCAGGGCCTGCGGCTATGAGAGCGTTCCACTGAGAGAGGATCGATAACAACTGCCCACAACCACACCTTGCTTTCCTAACACACACGCAGACCAACGCAGATGAGACCCCCCCCATGCAGTCTCAGAACAGTGTGAGAATGTGGGTATGTGGGTGTGTGAGTAAAAATGTAAACAATCCAGGGTACAGGGCCTAGTTAAATTACGATTTGTTTACTGTATTTTTATTTTTATATTCACTGGATTTAATCTCGTCCTCTCACCAACAGCTGTCAAATGTGACATAGTCCAGTGAAGTGTGTGCATGCATGCGTGCGTACATGCGTGCACATGTATGCGAGTGTTTGTGTGTGTGTGTTTGTGTGTGTGTCTGAGTTTGTGTGACTATAGATCCGTCAGGGGTGAATGTTAAGGCACCAGTACGGTCAGGTCAGTGCTAGGGTCCATGCAACAGGTTTTCCGTCATGGCTGGGCTCTGTGACAGTCACTTACACGCCTGTCAAGCTCACTTGCAAAACACCTCAAACTTAACGTGCCCTGCTGCGCAGCTCCTCACTAAACGACTCACTCCGTGCTGTTTAGCCGCGATTGCGTTCACTTCTGCCCAGGCAGGAGCAGAGGACGTCCGCCCAGGCTCCTCCCGAGAGTCGAATGCAGTCGCGCGTTCCTTAATCATTCCAAACTAGCGCAACAGTCTCACAGCAACCCAAAACAGCAGCTTTGAAGGAACCCATCATAAAATTGCCAGAACGGTTTGTGAGCGTGAGGTGTTTTCACGGGTGATGCTCTTCCTGTACCACACACAGAGAGGCAGAAAACCTGGCCTGCCGTCTACGGTTAAACATTAGCATGAATAGCTTAGCTGGCCCTGTGTGTTTGTCTCACAGCTCAAGGCAAAAACACTTTGTTGGAGCGCTCAGTTGTCTGCTTGGCTCGGCCAGGGAGAGGAGACAGGGAGAGCAGTGTGAGGAGGGACAGATAATACGATTTAGCTCATCGGAGAAATCGTTTACCGGCACAATTTGTCGACAAGGATCTGGGGATGTTTTACTGCAGCATGACTTCAGTCACTATGATGGAGATTCTCTCTGTCTCTCTCCATTTTCTGCTCTCCTTTTCCCTCTCTCTCTCTCTCGTTCCCTCTCTCAATCTCTCTCTCCTTCCCTCCCTGGCTGCCTCTCTTTCACATTTATAAACTGTCAGAGGCTGATCCTGCAGAACTATGTGGAAAGGGCACTAAGTGAATTAAAACTGAAGTAATGGAGGACAATATTAAATATCAGTTGCTGATTTAGGTCTATCAGAAATAAAACCTGCAGGCAGGAGATTTTTTTCTCCCTCCTATAGCTTCATGTTGTGTTTTATTTAGCTGAGAGAGCTCTGGGAGCCTCTCAGTCTCACTTTATTAGATGAAGGGTGAGATATAGTGTGTATAGGGAATTTATTTTAGCTACCATTTCAAAACACATCACGCTGTAATATTTTCTAAAATTGTTTGCTGATGTATGTGTTTGGTATGTCACTCCAAGGGACAAGCGTTAGAAACTACAAATCATAAAGAAACTTCAGTGCACCAACTTCCAAACACTGTCATCGGTTCACTTCAGAGAATAAAACGATCTTTAGACTGGTATTAAAAACCCAGAGTTCAGCCCAATCATTGCTCTGGCTGTACAGGAGCTGTCCCTGGTGCTGAAGTTTTTTCAGCACCACATTTGGGGACAGCAATACAGTTCTGAAGCCCAAGGTGGCCTTTGCTGCACATTAAAATACTTGAGGCGAGATTACATCAAACAATTCACAGTAGCGCTCCTCTCATGCCTCTCTCTCTCATCTTCTGACTTCTCCACAAGCCCACATCACAAAGTGGCCACTCTCTGTCCACCAATATGATAGACAGGTCTACTGCATTCCATTCCCACTGTGGTAGAGTTATAGGTCCAGTAGCAGCACACAGGCTCTCAGCGACCGCATACCGGACTAATAGGAAGTAATCAGGCCCCAGTGTTCCCAGGTCACTCTCTTTTAACCTTTTGGAAAACAAATGGAGAGAGAGTAAATGGGAAATCATGGGTCAGCTTGGTATGAATGGAACCAACAGATCACAGCGCAGCTGTTGGGCAGGAATGAGTACATTACAGGGCTTGCAGGTGCAAGATCGAGGCAGAAGAAAAAAGCTGGAGTGTGAGCCGTGCTCTGTCCACCTGATGCAAAAGGAGCTGCTCTCTTGCACTTAGTCTAGCTTCAGAAAATGCTGCATGTGCCTCCATTTACCTCTCTGAATATTTCATAGGATGGAGTCAACACACTGAGCAATAATAACGTAATGTTGAGCAGCAGACATTTTCTGCAGACTTTATGGGCTGTGTGAACTCCTGCCCCTCCTCCCCATGCCCCTGCATGGCCGCGCCCCCCCACCCCACCCCCCCCCCCCCTCCCTCTCCGTCTGGCTTTATGCGCTGTTTTTCAGACCGCCTGGACAGCCCTCTCCCCTACTGGCGCTTTGAGGCAGGGAAGTGCATCAATACTCCTCAATGTTTCAGTGAATTACAATACCTTCCTCGGGCTATGGGAGCGAGACAGAATGTTGGAGGTGAAACATGAAAAGGGAAAGAGAAAGAAGGGGAGAACAACAGCAGAGGAAAGGGAGGTGCAGGGAGAGGCGCACTCACACATCCAATCAATAGAACACTGGCACGGGCTTGACGAAATTCTGATTCAGCAACCCAGGTTTGGGCTCTGCTGGGAGCCAGTTGTGACATGTGCACAGCTTGAAAGAAGATAATGTAGACATACAGTTCCACAGCTGCTTGGGACTGGCGTGTACAGGGTGCTGTGAAATACCAGACAATAATAGGCCAAAAGATCTCAGCGAGGAAGGAAGAGGGAAGGTTACTGGGTCCCTTTCTGACCCCTGAGAATCTCTCTCTCTCTCTCTCTCTCTCTCTCTCTCTCTCTCTCTCTCTCTCTCTCTCACCCCTCACTCTTTCACTTCATCTCATTCGCTCTCGCTCCTTCCATGCCTGTCCGTGGCATGGTCAGTCACAGCTGGGTGCGTTTTTCATTTGGATAATGGCGCATTGCTCCTAATTGAGAGGACAGTCTCATTTGTTTGCCAACATGTCAATGGCCAGGCCTCTCATCGTTTCCACTACATTTACATTAATGCAATTCTCCCCACACCTATTAAACTGCGGCCCTCTCCAGCCCACTGCCGCAGGGCACCGCCGCCGCCTAATGCAGCTTAGTCAGTGAAAAAGCCTTAATAACAATCAAGCAGAAGGGGAGGGAGGAAAGGGGCCTCCATGTTTCTTCTGGCTTCCTCTCCACCAGCTCCACGGTGCGGCTGCTGGACAGAAGACGGGAGATAAAATTCTGCAGCGTTTCCCTTTAACACTTTCTCTTTTTTTTTCCCCATTACCCATTATCTCTTAATGAGAATGAGGTCTCTTGCAGCCATTGTACAGCCAATGCAGCTCTATAATCTCTCAAGTAATGTAATGAGTAATGCGTGGGGCTATTTTTGGGATATGTTCTTTTACCATCTGCCGACTGTGTCTGGTAATTGTTGTGCTACAGTGGGGAATAGTTTGTGACCAGTGGTGTTTCCAAAAGGCTGCCTGGCGTTTTTATCTCGTCAATGAGGTTAATTAATTAGGGGCGCCCCTGGCTTATTGAAGTGATGTATCAGTGGAGGCTTGTATGCTGTGTTATTGCCTGTCTTTGCCATCAGCTGAGCAGAGGTCAAGCTTCAGTCCCCACCTATTTGTATTAGATTAATATCCTGATATGAGTCCCTCTAGGCAAGGAGCTTTTCTAAGGCTGTAAGGTGTGTGTGCACACCCTCACAAAACACGTGTACTGATGACCCTACTGCACCTGTGCTGACAACAGCACTCTACCCCAGAGAGTAGCCCTCATCTGTCAAAACACACACACACACACACACACACACACACACAGGTCGTCTACTATAGAAATTAGCCCTCATCTGTCAACACACTCACTCCTACAGTCAAGGGCATGGCTAAAAAACAAAAGAAAAGCACACTGGGTCTAAGCCGGCAGACCCAGCGAGAGGAACGAGTCGCTTGGATATACAAACGCTCATAGATAAGATGAGAAAACATCGCGTACCTCTGTGACTCGAAACAAATCATAGACACAGAGAGAAAAGACTTTCATTTACATCCACTTCCGTGGAGAGAAATGAAGGCGAGCAAAGTGAACACTCTCATTTACATGCTGATGCACAGACAGGAGAAGACGCTGTGTTGGGGATGACATCTCTTAACACACAGGCTAAGTACTAGATAGTCACTGAATTTCAACATGGAGAGAGAGCAAGTGTCACAGAGAGAGAAGGAGCAAGAGGGAGGGAGTAAGGAGGAAATGTGGCTCTATGAAAGGGAAAACACAAGCTAGTATTAGAAACTGTAATTTAAATCAAAGGATATAATCAAAAATTTATCAGTTAATTGATCTTTCACATTGTGCTTGCCAGGAAGGCAATTTAAAATCCCGTCGCTCAGACCTTGCTCATCCAGCGAGACATGTTGTACAAAATAAAGTTTGTTTGGCTCATAATGATCAAGCCATGGAGGAATGTGCTCTGAGAGATGATGACTGGCCCTGTACAATACCGTTCAATCTCCTTGCAGCGCTTAAAGTGTGCCATAATGTGAAGTGTGTTATTCATGAATGCCAGGGGTGTAAGATGGACTTCATGGTGCCTCAACTTTGTCAGAAGAACTGACGTGCAAAGGGCGTTCATCACCGACACGCAGAGGGCGTTCATCACTGACACGCAGAGGGCATTCATCACTGACACACAAAGAGCGTTCATCACTGACACACAAAGAGTGTTCATCACTGACACGCAGAGGGCGTTCATCACTGACACGCAGAGGACGTTCATCACTGACACTATTATATTTGTTTCTTTTTCCTTTAATCAAGTTCTGTGTCTCACAGCTGTTCAGTGCGCGTGTCCACCCCTCGTCCTGTCAGGTGAAGAGGCGATGGGTCCTGCAGGGTCTTCCGCTATTTTGACTGTGAAATTAGAGCCTGTTGTTCTCTTATCGTGTGATAGGGTACAGACAGACGGAGTCGTGATTTCTCCTTTCATCTCATTGGCTGTGAGATTCTGATGGTATTGCCATACTGTTAGTTTACATTTCTCTGTCTCTTTCTCCTTTTCTCTCTCTTTCTCTCTGTCTGTATCTGTAGGGTAACCAGGAGGCTCCAGCCCCCCCAGAGGCCATGGCTCAGCCTTACGCCCCCGCTCAGTACCCTCCACCCCCGCCCCAGAACGGGCTGCCGGGCGAATACGCCCACCCGGGTCAGGAGTACACGGGGCCCAGCCCGGTCCCAGAGCACGCAGCCGCTCTCACCATCTACACACCCACACAAACGCACAGCGAGGGAGGAACCGACACCAGCACGCCCTCCCTCACGGGGAGCAGCAGTGTACCAGTAAGTACATCCACCTTCCCCAACACGCCCACAAATACCCCACACCCCTGGGCCCACATCCACTTTCAGTTGAGCCACCTGTGCACAGTGATGCATTTTTTTTCATGTTGATGGTTAACACAAAACTGCATGAAGAGCAACTTATGTTGTTGGTCATTTAAGGACTACAGGTTTAGTCTCAGCAGTGAGGAGCTCCATATTTTCCATGCTACTCCCAAACTAAATGGTGATTCTGCTCTCTGCAGTCTCATAGATTAGTGTGAATGATTGCATATTAGAATGAATGATTATTTTCACGTTTCTCCTCCAGCACAATCTTCTGTCAGCCCTTCAGTTTGCTCTCAAACTTCATTTAGAGCTCATTAACTATCTCCTTTGTGCATGTCTGTGTGTGTGTGTGTGTGTGTGTGTGTGTGTGTGTGTGTGTGTGTGTGTGTGTGTGTGTGTGTTGGAGAAGGGCGGTTTGAGGCGAGGATGACAGCACTAAAAAAGATGAAGTGAAGGCATGGTAAAACATGAGGGATAGAAACAGGAAAATGATAGATAGAGAGATGACATGATGACATCATAGATAGAGAGATAACATGATGACATGATGCTGTTTATTTTAAAAAGCTGTAAAAGAGGAAGTGCCTCAAATGTAGCGCTCAGCTCTCTGTCCTTTGAATCCTCTCCATCCTCTCCATCCTCTCCGTCTTCTTCAGTCCTCTCCATCCTCTCCATCCTCTCCGTCTTCTTCAGTCCTCTCCATCCTCTCCATCCTCTCTGTCTTCTTCAGTCCTCTCCATCCTCTCCAGCTGCAGTTACCGTGGTCCAAACAATCTGCTCATTTGGGTCATGGATGACCCACTTATCTCCCCCCATCACATCCCATGGGACTGTTTCCCAGTTTAGGAGGCTATGTTATTAAGTAATTATGAAGACACTTAAGGCTGTGTGTGTGTGTGTGTGTGTGTGTGTGTGTGTGTGTGTGTGTGTGTGTGTGTCAGAGAAAGAGAGTGAGAGAGAAAATCCAAGTACACTGTGCGAATTCTTATTTGAATTGAATTCTTGTTAGAATACTGATTTGATAATGTGTCACACAGACACAGATACTGATACAGATCTCCCTTAATAGTTAAATCACTGACCTTTGGAACAAAATTTTAATTCATTAGATTTAATAAAGGTTTGAGGGGTGTTCGATTTATCTTCTACAAGCCTCTCCCCCTGTCCATGACAAGGTTTCTATGAGGGCCAAGTTCAGATAACTGAACATGAAAAGTTTTACAGAGTCTAGAGGGTGAGCGAGAGAGAAAGAGTGAGACATGGGGTTGGAATGAGGAGTGAGAGAAGAACAAACTTCAAATAAGGAAGGAGAGGGAGTACAGGGGAGTTTGGCTCCCAGAAATCAAGATTAAAGTTGCACTAAAAAAAGCAGGAAAGGCCTTTCGTGTCTCTCTAATTCGGTTTGTTTGGAGAGACTATACAGACATGAAGTATTGAGGGTTTGAGGTTCTTCATAATCTTCATGGAGGAGAGAGGAGCAGAGGGGTTGTTTAAGGTTCAGGTGTCATTCTGGTTTTTGCTCAGTGGAGAGATGGATTTTTATCCAAGAAAAAGTTCCACAAACCCACAGAAACGCATCAGGAGTCTCTAGTTTATGCTACGTTTGTGTGAATGATGTTGCCTTTTTAGCATTTGTGCGGTAATTAAACTAAGATCATGTAGCTATGTGCTATTAAGTGGTCATGTTTCTGTTATTATTACTCAGCCCTGTGTCCTGAGACTGGTCACGCTAATGATGTGCTGTGTGTACAAACCCTGTCAACCTCCCTCAAGCTTCCATTTCTTACAAATGTAAATCCCCATATCAGACCACTACTGCACCTTAATCAACTGCAGCATTTATTACTGCAGCCAGACAGAGCACCCCCCCCACCCCCTGCCCCACCCCACTTTATAAGACAAAGGTGACAAAGAGGCTTTGACTACCTGTTCCTCAGAGATAGACCAGTGGGGAGGGGTGGGGAGTGTGGAGGAGCAGAAAATAAAGCCTCTCAGTCTAATCCCGTTAAGTGAAGCACTGGTCTCACCCTAATCGGATGTAATCTACCTACTTGGCAGGTTTCCAATCAGATAGTTTCAATTATGTGGTTGTAGTGGCGTTACGAAGGGCGGAAGTGCTGAGCAGAGCACTTTGAAAGTGATTTGCAGATAACACTGAATGAGTCACACACACACACACACACACAGACACACACACCCTGCTCCCATGACAGGGGAGATGGCAGGGAGGGGGGAGAGAGGAGGTCCCAGAGGAGGCCGTGTATGATAATGTTCATGCAATTATTTGGTGGTGCTGCTTGGCTGCTCTCTGCTTCGTGCACACTGGAGAGAGGAGAGCTCACTGCAGCAGTGTGTACACACACACACACACACACACACACACACACACACACACACACACAGACTCTGCAGCGTGAGCTGCTACCGGCTCTGCATAGCGCAGCAAATATCTCTGTGTATGTGTGTGAGTGTGTGTGTTTGTGCATGCATGTGTGTGTGTGTGTTTATGTGTGTAAGTACCTGTGAATGCAGTAGAAGGATGTGTTTATTGGGGTCAGTACCGTAAGTGACAGCATTAATGCGTCTGAGTTTACTCAGGTCTACAGTATGTTTGAGGGGTCTGAGTTTACTCAGGTTTACAGTATGTTTGAGGGGTCTGAGTTTACTCAGGTTTACAGTATGTTTGAGCGTCTGAGTTTACTCAGGTCTACAGTATGTTTGAGGGGTCTGAGTTTACTCAGGTTTACAGTATGTTTGAGCGTCTGAGTTTACTCAGGTCTACAGTATGTTTGAGGGGTCTGAGTTTACTCAGGTCTACAGTATGTTTGAGCGTCTGAGTTTACTCAGGTCTACAGTATGTTTGAGCGTCTGAGTTTACTCAGGTTTACAGTATGTTTGAGCGTCTGAGTTTACTCAGGTTTACAGTATGTTTGAGCGTCTGAGTTTACTCAGGTTTACAGTATGTTTGAGCGTGTCGATATTCGAGGTCGTACCGATGACCAGCCAGTCAATTACTATGTCAGTCCTCCTACAGGCTGCACATATTTAAAGCATGCAGGTGAAGCACTGGACAGGAGAACGCACACCAATAAAACGGCCTGTTCTTGTCACTCACTAAATCATTTAGTACACTTATAATCCCTGGCAGGAGCATGTATATAAAATTTTGTTCGACTCCATTCCAGGCTTCAGTCAGGGTAATGGGCAGTCATAAACCTCTGGTGAGATAATGCACCTACTTAGCACAGATTTGGGGAGCTTTTTTTAGCAAGTCATAAAATCACCCATGCACCTATATTATTACCTTGTTTTGGCATGCTCCTAGATTTGGAACTTCCCTTGAAGCCCCAGGAGAGGAATATATTCTTCTCTGCTTAGTCCCTATATATTTCTTTCTGTTGGTGAACGTAATGGATTCCATTTACAGGCAGGACTAGCGGAACCAGAGCAGGTTGGAGTCTGTTCGGGACGTATTTACATTCTGCCCAGCAATTCCTCCAAATCCGCAAACGTTATCGTAAAGAGCTTAAGAAGGCTGCCTGAGACCTCAAACCCACTGCGTCGGCCTCTTTTGGTAGGAGACCTGGCACCCTCTCACTCTTCCTCCTGCAGAAGGAGCGGTTTTAATTACTCTCTGCCTTGTCGGCGAAGCTGGGGAGATCGGCCCTCGGAAACCTTGTCTCGCAAAGAGACAGATGCAGCACATGCTAGCTGCAATATAATTAACATGCAATTAACACAAATTAAAAGGCAAATCTACAGACGAACCCCCTGTAGATGACTGCTTAGCAATGACATAATTAGATCCAAACCTGGTGTGTGAATTCAGGAGTGCTTACCATTTCACTCCTCACGTAATGTCACCTCCTCCAGAGAAAAGCCTTTCTCCACTCATACCTCACAAGCCCTGAATGAACAGGAGATTATATAATTCATCCAAATCTGTGTTTGTGTGTGTGAGTCTATTTTGTATGTGTGTATTTTACATTGATGGCCAAAATAAGAAGCCAAATTCACAATAAAAACTGTTGAGAGGGAGAGATAAACCTTGCTTTTATGAAAAACCCTTCACATGCGTGCATGCATTCAGCACACGTGTGCTCTGAGACGTGTGCCTCGTTCAGTGTGCATGTGCCATCTGCTTCGTTCAGCGTGTGCTGGATGTGCTCTATGCCTCAGCGCACGTGTGCCTATAGATGCCCGCGCTGCTCCATAGGTCCATGAGAGGCTGAGATGCGACTTCCACGCTTGGTTGGCCTGTAATGGGAGGTGCCTGGAACTGTTGCACCACTCACCTGTTAGACATGATGGATGATGCGGTTGGGGCAGGAGCGGCCTGTGGATAGAGCGCGTGAATGACCGATGGCACCTCAGTGATGAATGGGGAGGAGGGTGGAGCAGGGTGGTGGGTGGTGGGTGAGGGTTTAGTCCAGGGATCGAGGGCACAAAGGGGTAATTGCACCTCCTTTAGGCCCATCCATCTGTCCGGCCCGAGTTTCTGCCCCAGCCAGGCTGGAACACCGGGCCCCGGATGCCGCCCCACCGCAGGCCCCGTGCGCGAGGGTGGAGAGGGAGGACAGGCTGTAGGCCCCGAGCTGCTCCGCGTGCTTCATCTTAACGGCGGCGGACTGTCCACGCGGCTCTCATGATGGATAACGCCGCGCTGGCGGTAAACAGCGGCTCCACCCGCTCTGAGCCAGCCAAGCCCTCAGGGAGGGCGAGGTTATGGAAGAGAGGCCACGTGACGCGAGGGAACCTACCTCACTTGGGCTTAGAAGATGTAGTAGAGTCTGCTGACCCACTCAGATTAATTGTAGAAAGTCTCCGTTAATGTTTCATTATGTCATGACTGTGGCAACTCTGACTTCAAGTAAGAAGCCCTGCTGCAGTTTCGTTGTGGAAGTGAGTGTGGGCGAAGGGGACTGATAGCAACTGAGCGGAAGTGAAGCTGACTGACGGAGAGCAGAACAGCTGAACGGAAACCTGCTCCCTAGACTCTTCCTTCGGGCTCTGGCCAGAAGCTGCAGACTGAGAACACAGAGTCAGAGTCTTACCTTATGTAACTGTATTTCTGGGTGCAGCTTTAGGCCAGACTAAATCGAATTCATACACGACTGTAAAACTCTAACCTTTGCACTAAATTAGAGTTATAACTGACGTGCATAAAGTAACTTGTAATAGAAAATATGCACCAGGGTCTTGGCCTCACAGCATGTTCCGTGTGTGTGTGTGTGTGTGTGTGTGTGTGTGTGTGTGTGTGTGTGTGTGTGTGTGTGTGTGTGTGTGTGTGTG
>JAOXYF010000012.1:6882680-6899293 GCA_028565775.1 Sternarchorhynchus goeldii
CTCTTTGTCTCTCTCTCTCTCTCTCTCTCTCTCTCTCTCTCTCTCTCTCTCTCTCTCTCTCTCTCTCTCTCTCTCTCCCCTGTGTTGACCTCGGTGAGTGCTGCTGTTACCTGCCCGGGCCTCAGCCGTGGTGGTGAGAGTGTGCAGACGGGTGAGGAGAGGATGAGGGATGGTGTCGAGCTGTGACTGCACCATCTCCAAACAATGTGCCCCATCTGCTCGCTCCGCCCTGCGGCCCAGCACATTGTGCTTCACCTACGGCAGCCTACCACCACCCCTGCCTTGCACACCCACCGCCCGAGCTGGAAAGCAGCCAAATACACATGCACACGTGTGCTCATGCCACAAACACACGCACACCCAGCATTTCAGAGGCATCTCTCTACAGCCATGCCTTTCAGACCCCTTCTTGCTGACATCCCTCACTCTGCTTTAACACGGTTTGTTTTGTATTGAATGTATGGAGATGTCAGTCTACATAGACTTCAGGTGACCCGGATAATGAGCCCTGATCTGTTCTGCTGTCTGATTGGTTAAGCGTGGTCTTTATTGACAGGAGTGTTGCGTCAACACGCCACAATAGCTGACATGGAGGATTTGATGTTTTGCTGCGAATGTAAGACGTTCTGAAGGCATTCAGGTTAACAATGAGCTGCAACCAGAATCTCTTCTCTTCTCTTCCCTGTTCGCTCTGTAGTGACGGGCTTCCCATACCCAACCACAGGAGCAACGGTGGCGTACAGGGGTGCACACCTGAGGGGCCGGGGCCGCGCGGTCTACAACACGTTCCGTGCCGCCCCCCCACCCCCACCCATCCCTGCCTATGGAGCGTAAGCCAGGCCAACTTCCTCTACATATTACACACGTTACATATTTCCAACTTACACCCACATTTTATTTGGGGGTTTAGTCACCTGCAGTATTTTCCTCAGGCCAAAGCCTGTCTATGATTGCTATAATTCAGTTATTATCACACCCTGAGCTAACTTTAGTACTAGGGTTTCTGTCGGAGATAATCGAAACCCCATTCCAAGCTACAGACACAATGCCGTTAACTTGAATTGCCCTGATACGAACAATTAAATTGATTTGTGTCACAGTACAATGATGAACTGAACCACAAAGTCCTACTGGCACACCAGTCCTCTAAGAGAGCAGAGGCTATCAGGAAACTACAGGGATTTCCTAACAGAGCATAAAATTACTCTTCGATATGAAACCGGCCATCGTTTCTCATTTGTTCCAGCCTTTCCTCAGTCTAGAGTGCATTATTTTGCTGGTGAATGAACACCTATGTTAGATACATGTTTTTTTTTCTTCTGTTTCTATGGAAGAAGCACCTGTATGACCCTGCATTGATTTGAGCTGTGCTATTTTTGTTTGTTTTTTGGGGGGGTTTTTTCCTCCTCAGTGTGGTTTACCAGGATGGCTTCTATGGTGCCGAGATATATGTGAGTACATTTCCTTTCCCTTTTTACTTGCTGTTCATTGTCCTGTATAAGCAGAATGAAAGGAAAGGTCAGCACCCAGACCCGGAACTCGTGTGCAGGGTGTCTGAGGCTGCAGCTCCTGGCCTGTGCTCTGCCTACGGAGGACAGAAGACTGCATCCTCCTGGAGCAGAGCTCCACAGCACTGCAGTCCTCCTATCTCCCTGCACCGCCCGGGCATCCGGCGCTGAATCTTTCATAAGGCCAAGGGTCAGGTCGGGTCGGCCTATTCGGCTCCACCGAGGCTTTCCCTTCTGTGGCCCCGCCCTAGGGCCACGCGAAGGTCTCCTGTACGTGCCATCCCATACCACGGTGCCATGGCGACCGCATGCAGGCCTGAAGCTTGTCTGACATTTCCCCATTTTTAGAACACAGCTAAGGTTCCAGCTAAGGTGTATTTTAATGGTGCGTACAGGGCGGGGTGAACTGAAATGAACTCTTCCACTTGGCTCCAGACTCCCTCTGTTCCCTCTGTTGCCAGAGCTGATTGATTTCTCTGTAAGAGAGAGCCATATCATGCCGGATAAGCTAAGCTGCTTGAGTGTTTTTGTTTTGATTGGTGCCGCACATTTTTTTTTTATTCACTTCTCTTGGCTCATATTAAAATGTAGCCAAAAGGACTCACATTGCAAGCCAGCCTCATGCCCGAGTGCTATTATTTTCGACAGGGTGTCAAAAGGTATTAGACAGTCAGGTGATCAGAAGGGGAGAGTGAGCATGCCTGCCCTCCCAGGATTATGTCACTAGAGGAAGACTGGAAATGAATTCGACTTCCAGATCTGAAAGGGTGCAAACCAGCCAAGACATAGGAGTGATGCCCATGCCTGTACAGTGTGTGTGGAGTCAAAGCACCAGCTGTATAAGTGAATCTATACTCATGGGCAGGTGTAAAGCACAGGCTGTAAACAGAGCACCATGCTGCAGCTGCAGCCCTGGAGCCAGTTCTTCATGCTGGGTTGTGATGAGCTCTTTGGACCTCCCAGACTCAGCTTCTCTTTAGGCCTCCCAGATGGGCACAACTTTGAAGTCGAAAACTTTTACAGTGCTTGAGTGGGTAAAGCCCCAAATGCCAGAAGTTTAAAACTGAGCATCTTTGATAGCACTGGGGTGGTGAAAAATAGGGAAAAGCAGTTGATTTACATATAATCTATACAGAGCGCGTATAATGACCAGAGCCCCCAAGATCTCTAGCAGCTAAACATTTTATCTAAACAAAGTACCATCGGACATTAATCCGCATCTGAAAAATGAATGAGAGTGTGAATGATTTAGTGTGTAGACACGTATCTGAGGGCTTCTATAGCTCAGCACGCTGTGTGCCTGGGCCACTGGTCGATGTAGGAGAAATTTCACAGAGAAAACACACACACACACACACACACACACACACACACACACAAAAATACAACAGTAGAGCTGTTTCACTCAAATAGGCACTTAGATAAACACTTTGCAAACCACAGATGCGTGTTCCCAGCAAGCGAACCCCATTCACTGTCTTTAATGGAGAGACGTATTTGTGTCGTGTTTGTCCCCAAAGCGTGTCCTCCAAACACGGTTATCGGCAAACACCACCCAGAATGCTGATCCACTTTGGTGGCTAATGATATTTGATGCTGCATACAGTATACCTATTAATAGCAGACATATGTGGAGCAATTAATGACTTTGTCAGATGTCATCTAATGCTTATACAAGCAATATTTAGCGTCTGCCGTGCTTTGGTTTCTGTGGAGAGCGTTTCCTGCGTCAGGACAGTTCCCTCGGGCATCACGCCCGAGGATGTGTATTGGCCAGCTACATTAATTAAAAGGCCCTCCAATAACCTCAGCCAAAGCTTCCATTTGGGTTGTTCGCAGTAAGCATGCATTGACTGGTTTTAAATGTTTATACCAGATTCCCACTTAAAATGCTGGTCGATAGTCGCCCAGCGCTGCCATTCCAATTGATCGGATTGATGCTGTGCAGACGGCAGGTGGAGCTGCCGCCACTGCACCCGGACTAGCTGGGCAAAGGCATGCTTCTGCTCCCCCAGTGAGCTTTGCCAAGTTAGCCATGTGCGTCCTTATTGAGGTCAATAGGACTCATTCAGTTAAACTCTCTTTTAACTAGATAAACCAATGGTAATGACTCACCAAAGGGTAATATCCCACAAACTTTTCTGTTTTATTGCTGTATCCATTTAAAAGTTAGTGTGACTCAATGATGGTTTCTGAACTGAATGCCTACTGAAATGCACTCCAATGTATTTGCACTGTTTACTATTGGCTTATCATCACTTTCAGCAGCTTTTCATCATCCTTTAGAGAGTTATGGAAGTGCATGACAGACTGAATACATTTTTTCGGAATGCTGTCTTAGTTCTTGAAGCGCTAACTCAGGATTCGTGCATGTTTTCAGTGCAGTGATATACCAGCATTCCCTTGTTTTTCTGTGCCTAATGTTTTTGCCTCCTTTGATATGCAGGGTGGCTATGCAGCATACAGGTATGCCCAGCCAGCCGCAGCAGCTGCAGCAGCTTACAGTGACAGGTAAGAGTCTCACAGCGCCCTCTCTGTCCTGGAGTGGGATTGCGTTTATTTGCTGAAGTAGCATTTATGTTTTGTATTCTATTCGTAAACATAGCAGATGTCCTCACATCTGGTATTATTTTAATGATATAGCTCAGCCTTCTTTTCTCCTAGTATATATTAGTGCTTTAGTAAATACATCATTTGCAAAAAGTAATTTGATAACATGTAACATTCACTAAAATATTTAAGTGTGTACTGTCTGGTGCTGTGTTATTAAACCTGAATTAATCACATCGTTCTAATGGCCTTATGAAAAGGCCCGTCGAACAATTGTAGTGGTGTCTCAGCTGTGTATGTGTGTGAAGTGAGCTTACTTCTCTGAGCCTGGACCACTTATCTTAGGCCTCAGGGACACTGTGCACTTGTTTGTGGTGGTGGGGGTGGGATGTTTGAGGAGCAGGGTGGTGCTGGGATGTCTGTAATTTATCTGGGACCTGTGGGGACCCTGTCAGGTTGGATCAGGGCAGGCGCTGGTTTAATCTGGGCGAGATTGAGGGTGTCAGTGGCGATAAGGCCCTGCCCTGCCCGCTAGCCTGAAGAGCGCCGATAATGTAAGATTTATCAGAAGCAAACGGCGATCTCCATCAGAGCAGGTGAAAAGACTGACATTCTGCTGCAGTCATTTCAGCAGCTGCTTCCCTTCTCCTTCTTACAGTCTTCACACTCGTTTTGCTCTCTCCCCACCCCAAGCCTCTTTCTTTCCCAGAACATGTTATTTTTTTCCTTCTATACACACCAACATCCTCCCTTCACTATTAAACAGGGGCTCTTTTACTTGTTTGATATGTTATGAATGGTTAATGGGGGATGGTTCATGGATGTACAGTATTACAGGCCCTTTTCCTGAGTTCATATGGGTTTACTCTACCAAGAGGGCACGCCTATGAACTCAGCCTCACCTGTGGACTTTGAGATAAATCATTTCTTCACAATTTCTTGGAACCACTTAGTTCATGATCGGAACGAACAAGTTCTTAATAGGTTGCTGCTTAGTGGTGAGTTTTAGTTATTTGATGTCTGAGACACTCTGGAGAGCAGTGCCCATTTGTTCAGAGAGGCCAGGTCCACACTGAAGCTCGTGGCCTGGGGATTCCCAGCCGAGCTCCTCAGAATGCTCTCTGAATACGTCTGTCCCTGGCAGCCAAAATCGCCTCTGCTCAGCTTTCTCATTCTCTCACGCCTGCCTGACCTTTGATGTTGTAATAATCCCGGATGACAAAAACCTGGTCAGATCCGATAGTATTTCCATGTGTAATAGCCGTGTCTGGGCAGGGGATTTTCCCTGCTCTCTTCTTTTCTCCTCCTGCGGTCCGTGCTCTTAGCCGGGCACACGCTGCCTTATCTGCTCCCCACAGGCCCTCATTTGCAAGTGTGTGTTTGGAGAAAAAGTAAACAAATGAAGAAAGGAAGTGTTGGGAGTAAATAAATAAATATGTGAACAAGTGAGGCCCATCTTGGAGGAATTAGTTCCAATCCACCAACAATGAAAAGAGTGGGAGAAACAGCCACCCCCAGTGCAGGCTGGGTAAACAAGGGAAGGGCAAAGGAGCATGGACAGAATGAAGAGAGTCTTATGCATGCAGGCACATACACACACACACACACACACACACATACACACATTCATACACACATACACACATGTACATACACACACACACACACATTCATACACGCACACACACACACACACACACACAAACATACTTGGATGCGTAACCACACACACACACACACATACACACTGATTTGCTTTAAACTCCTATTTCTAGGAGTCCTTTAAACTCCTATTTCTTTTGGTAATCCCTGTGCTGTTCTTGGTGCTGTCTCTCCTTTCTTTTTGGTAATCCCTGTGCTGTTCTTGGTGCTGTCTCTCCTTTCTTTTTGGTAATCCCTGTGCTGTTCTTGGTGCTGTCTCTCCTTTCTTTTGGTAATCCCTGTGCTGTTCTTGGTGCTGTCTCTCCTTTCATGCCCAGGTTTTTTTTTCCTCAGATCAATATAACATTTACAACATCTTCAAAAAGATAAAATGCTCACTACTTTACACCTAAACAGCAATGACTAAGCACAAATCACTTTTCCCGCACTCTTGCCGTTATGCCATACATTTATAGTGCACCGACAACTGTATTTTCATCATAGTAGGAGATATAGAAAGGGATAATGGAACTATTGGAAATGAAGAGAGGCTGCCCAGTTGCAGTAGTTCAATCTTTTCCTGTATGTGTCTGTGTGCAGTTATGGCAGAGTCTATGCAACAGCAGAACCCTACCATCATACCATCGGACCCACTGCCACGTACAGCGTGGGCACTATGGTAAGTTCCCACGTAACAGAGCAGGAAACTCCAGACTTTATAACCCAGACACAAGCAACCCTAACTTCATCCACAGCATATCATTCAGGGAACATTCTGGAACTTTCAGCAAATAATAAAACGAATAAAACTGAAAAAGAATCAGTGTGAATATGGCAAAGCGGTTAGAGTTAGCTGACACTCCCCTGGTTTAAAGTTAAATTTAGGCCCTGAGTTGGGAGGCATGAAGTTGGGGTGGTTGTGGTTCCCTCCCTGTTTTGTGCTGCTTGTGATGCTGACAAAAGTTGCAATTACTTTAGTGGAGCTCATCTCCCCAGCTATGTTTCAGTTTGTCTAAGGTTAATTGAACATTGGATCCCCTTTTGACCCAGTAAATTAAAGGGGATGTTCTGTCTCTGAGTCACTGTTAAACTGAAACATTACTACTTCAGTCTGATAAGACCATTCGAACAAACCATTTTCCTTTCCATATGAGCACACTTAAATTGTTGTGGGGATAGTTGTTCTGTTAATGTTTGTTTTTAGCTAGCTTTTGCAGCTAACATCAAAGATGAAAAATCTAAACCTCCTACCTGCACAAAAGAAAGAACTATAAGATTTGTTTTGGGGATTTTTGTTGTTTTTTTGTTCTCATTTTTTATGGTTGTGGGTAGGGACTTTTGCAAAGATTAACGACCATCAAGCATGTGCAGTGGCGTGCTGAGGGAGATTAAAGAAGAGCGAGAGATAGAGAGCAAGAAAGACAAAAAAAGATTCCATCACATCCGCATCTCCTTGCCCAAGAGGCTTATTGGACAAACACTCTGCCTAAGACAAATGGCTGGAATTTACCAAGCCGACATGTGTGTGATTCTCAAAATAGTATTATTCCCCAGAGCAGCTGCTAGCTAAAAGCTTTCATTAATTAAGACCATTTTTCCCTCTTCATTTACTTAATTAAAACTGTGGCCTGTGTTGTTTTTTCCTTCCTTCTTCCTCGTCATTTTTTCAAATTTTCCCCAACTTTCTCACGACCAAAATTTGCCAATCTAAGACACACCAAACGATGTAGTTGTCCCTAAGCGAAACTTTCTTTGAACCTTGGAGTTTCCATAGCTCTGACTAGTGCATGGGGCAAACTGGTAGCGGCTTAAGGAAACACAATGAGAACCAGCACTGCATCTGCTGCGAGTGAAATGAACAGAACGTAATCATATTTGATCATCAGACCCCAAGTTTAAAAAAAAAAGTAATTCTGTAATGAGTCCCTCAGAGGATGGAGTAAGTTCGTTTTGCTCTCCGAGAGAGCGGAATTCATGCCACGTTTAAGGCGTGCGCGTTTCATGGCGAGCTGGTTTCAGAGAGGCTGAGGATGGAGCCTTTGAAGTTTCTTCACTGGACCAGAGAAGCAAGGAACTGCAGCAGTCCAGCTAAAAATGAGTAAAGAAGTAATTAATATAGGATGTCTCTGGTCAAATGAACCTGAGGGCATGACTCACTACCCTCTGGGTAAGACAGCTATATTGAGGCTCTTAAAAAAACATCTCTCATTCTCTCTGGCTTTGAAGAGAGTTGCTAGGCGAAGATAAAGTTTTCTAATTACATTTGAGCAGTTATGAACCATTTGGTGCTTTTGGAAATGTCCCAAAAAATACAAAAGTTCTGTGTGTTACCAGAAAATGTCATGTGGGCTGTTAGAACAGAGAGAGTAGTCAGCCTTAGTCGCTACCCAGTTGAACCTTAAGAATATTCTTTAGTACTCCTACAATGTTTGTACACTTCCAGACACACACAAACAAACAGTTAGGAGATATTCTGCACTGTAGTTGTTAATTCAATAATGAGGTTTTTTTTTTTTCTGTGTCACCATGGAATTTCCCCTGCTAGGTAAACATCATTTGGTTGGGTAACAAAAAAAAAAGGAAGAAGAAAGAGAAGAAAATTCTAGAAAAAAAAAATAGAATTTAAAGAATCTATTTTACACTGATTGGAACCTTTTTTTTGTTTTTCATCTTTGATGTTGCAGGCTAGCCTATACAGAGGAGGGTACAGTCGCTTCACTCCCTACTAAAGACAGAAAACCGATCCCCAGACAAAACCCAAAGCAAACAAAACTCAAACAGCTCACCTCCTCCTCCCCTGGAAAACTAAATAGAACAAAATGCTTCCAGGTTACCACCGACCCTACCTTGAGCACCCTTTCAAGTTGCTGACATTTCGGTCCAAAGTCAAACTTCAAACTTCTTACCATGTGTGTGATTTTCGCATGATGTTCTCTGATGTTTCTGTCACCGCTGTATTGATTCGGAGTCTGTTTTGTTTGTATGGAAATGTGTGGTCCAGAATGGGAGGAGCTGAATGACAGCTTGAGGGGAGGAGAGGTGCTGTCCAATGAGCTTTCTCATTTGGTCTGGGCTTAGATTTATGAGCAAAAACTCTTACTGATTTATATTGGAAGCGAGTGAGTGGAGGGAGAGAGGCCTGCAGTGTTTTTATATGAGTTGTTGAATGACAGTACATGTGCAAAGCCACCGTCGGGCCTGAAACACACACACACACACACACACATGCACACATGCACACTACTGTCGTTTCACTGAAGCTAAAAAGGAGTTTCAGTGCCTGACAGTATTACAAAAATTGCTCTTCTTGAAAAAATATTAATACATTTTTGTTTTCTTTTCTTGTTTATTTTTTTTTTCTTTTTTGAAAGGCCGTGCCAGACCAGTGTTGGACTTTTCTGAAGGAGCTTTGAGGGGAGCTAAAAATACTGAGAGAAGGCTTTGTTTCCACAGCTCGAGCTCGTCCTTATGGAAGCTCGGCTGGACCCCTGCTAAATACAGCAGATCCTTTACAATATTTACCTTTGTGTTTGACATTAAAATGCTCATTGACACAGCCCTCTCCTCGCCTGCCAGAGGGACTAGTATGACATCCTCATGTCTGTCTTTTAACTGAATCCTCATTCACATTGAAGGAATGTATAATGACAAAGTCCTGATTGTGTGGTTGTAAATGTATATAGTTTTGATGCTCCTGTCAAGATTTAATTTTGTGCTTGGTAGTATTCCATTGCTACAGATTATCGTTAATACTTCAGCTCAAAAAAACAAACAAATCGAATGTAATTGTTGGTTTATTTACAGTTTAAAGTACACCATGGTAACAGCAGCTTTGGTGAACATTGAATCTGACACACCTTGAAAAAGACTCACAATATAGATTCATATTCTGAAAAGATGCTTATATTACAGACTTTTTATTGAGATCAGCCTTTGCTGTCCCTGTTTTGGGAGAACAATACAATATAAGAAATATAAACTTTGACATGATTCTATTGACCATACCTAAATTGAATAAAGCCACATATACGGTATAAAATTTTCTTTCTCTTAGGAGACCAAAGCTCTTAAATTGAAGTATCCTAAGCAAACTTCCCCAGTATGAGTATCTGTTTCATTCCAGCTATTATCTCCAGCTCTTATACCATTCTGTAAATAAACACAGTGTATTAATATGAAATGGTAGGGTGGCTTTTCCACTACATGGTCTGTTGCACCCTCTAGCTGATGAAATCTTGAAATCCCACTGCAACCTAAGAGATGACAGCAAAGTGTGAGCCTCTTGCTTCCATTCTGCTGAAATATGCATTACCATTGTGTTTAAATAGTGGGTGCATGCTTCTTCCTAAAGGTCACTCCTGCAATGAAATGTAGAAATACAATGCAGAGATAAGTGCCAAGTAACTTTAAAATGAGAAACAAGGAGACTTCTCTGGCCTGCAAGACGGTGTGGATGTTGTAGATATGGGGAGCGGTAGAATCTTCACACAGGTACCAGTACAGAACTGCTGTGGAGTTAAGTACCTGTTCTGCCCCACAAGCTCATATATTTCCAGAACATTATTAATGGGCCTAAAACATATGGCGGGGGGAGGGGGGGGTTTCAGATCCCTTATTATACAGCAAAGATTTAGGAGTTTCTTGCAAAGAGGAAGGGATATGGGAGAGCAGGACAAAAAGATCGATCAAATCTTATCTGTAACTCCTCCCAGGTAAGATACCTGTAACTCCTCTCAGGTAAGATACCTGTAACTCCTCTCAGGTAAGATACCTGTAACTCCTCTCAGGTAAGATACCTGTCACTTAACAATGCCACACTGAACCTAAATAAATGATGCAAACCTGAGGAGGGTTGTGGTGTTACCTTTGAAAGAATGAGTATGTGAGTATATAAAAACAGGCATGTTCTAGCATTCAAGGATGGAGATGCATATGAGTTTGTTCCAGGTTTTCTTTTTTTTTCCCTCAGGGGAAGGAGCTCACTAAGGTGAGAGACTCTCCCTCAAGGTGACATTACCCTGAGTTCCAGTGTTTTGCAGAAGGCCTGTGATAAGGTCTTCAGAGAACATATGAGGAAAGAAGTGTGAGGGAGATAGAGAGAGAGCAAAAGAGAGGGTGAGAGAGGGGGGGGAGAGAAAGAATTCAGGAGAAAGAGTGGGAGAAGCCAATAATCCTCCCTGTGAAATAGGGCCTCTCTCGTTTCCGAGTTGCGCAGGGCGTTGATCATGTCCCTGAGGCTCAGAAGCTGCTCCCATACCCATACACTGACACACACCCTGCTCAGAAAAGACCTGCCTGCTCCCCTCGAATGGAATCGAAAAGGAGGAGTTATAGAAGAAAGGGAGAAAAGAGCCAGGATGGAGAGGCAGCATCCAAGGCAATTTACTCTACAGATTAAAGATAACACCATTGAGTCAATAACCACTGATCTCATTTGAAGATACACTAGGCTTACTCTGCTCATGTCTCTACCGCCTGCTCGCTCTATTACCATAGCAGTTCTGGCTCCAGACACACCATTCTCCTGTGAGTCTGAAATCGTATGCAGCCCATTGTAAAACAGAGATTGAGTGCGGGGCTCTTCTCCCTTTGAAGAAGAAGAAAAAAAAAAAACCAACATACAACATAATATTTCACTTACTCAAGTATCGTCTCTGGAACATTGTGTATAATAAAAGAAATATTATTAGTTGCTATGCTAAGACCTGCTTTTAGTCCTATAATGCTGGCCAAATTATATAAACAGTTGTTATTAACACTGAGATGGGGAAGACCTTAATATTATTGCCATTATAATTATAGTTTTTAACAGATAATATTAGTATTATTAATTGTTGAAAACTATGCACATTTGTTGTAGCTTTGAAACACTAATACATAGATGCGTTATTTTTATTATTAAAGACGTTTGAGAGCCTTTAAGACATTCTTTAGGTTTTAGGGTGTTCTGTATAATAAAATGTTCATTTCTAAGAGATCTTTCTGTTGAAATTGAATAGAGAGTTGATTTGAGCTTTTTATAGTTCTTAGACTTAATAAGAGAACATGAACATCTGCACTCTTAACAAAATATCTAGGTTATAATTTGGGAATCATCACACATTACAAAGATACTATTACAGGTAAGATGAGGCCCTGCAGAAAAGTAAATAAAGACCCCAAATCTCCACCCAGTGTGCTGCTGCAGGACCTCCGCTGTCTTTTACATGATAGTCTTCAGTGTCTGTTTTGCTTTATAGGAGGAAAAAAAACTGCATTTTGGATGGTGGCTCAACATATAGTGCCTCCGATCTGAAAATGTGGCTGTCCTTTATCAGATAACCAACACAGCTTCACAACCTTAAAGCTTATTCTCTGTGGGAATGGAATACTGGGCTAGCACATCCTATAGGACTCCTAACATCGCTGTAAATAATATTTAGATATGTTTCATATCCATGCTTGCACTTTATTTATTCTTAACAATGTTTTATTATTATTATTATTATTATTATTATTATTATTATTATTGTTATTATTATTATTCATCCGTGTACATATCTGTTTTTCTAAGAATAAGATGTTGACCCTAGATAGATGAAATTGTATACTTGTGTGGAACAATAGATGTATTAGCATATTTAAAAAATCACAACTCTACAGTAGTGCTTGAAATCTTAAAAGGGCAAAGCAAACAATGAAATCTTCATTTTATAAAAATATACTATAATACTAAGGATACTCCATGGTAATTTTTATATAACTAGATAAAAGGCATTAAATCATTACTTTAAACTTTTTTCCGAAGCGAAAAGGGAAGTGATTATGTTTAAATGTATTTGAGTAATATCTCTGTGCGGTGTATTTGGGCTATTTAAATGTGTGCATAAGATGTTTCCAGATAACAAGGAGGTATTTAAACTCCCCTCTGGCATTATTTTCATTTTCCTTCCAATGAGAGACACAGTTTTAAATGACTCCTCTTTCCCTTTACCATGTCATGCAAAAGAACTTATTATAAATAATAAATATTCATAAAAATACAAATACATCTCTTCAAATAGAAGAGTGCACATTTAGCATCTACGTTTTTTAAAAACATTTGTTGCTCTCTACATGTTCCGTTATCTGATGGACAGTGAATAAACTCCTGTTGTCTGTAACCCTGTGCAGCTGCAGATCCTACTGACGCATATCTATGCAGAAATGAGAAAACCTTCATTTTGATTCAAGTGGCTCATACTAAAGATCATCACATTCCCAATTTAGATGCTTTATACGCATTACAAAAATGAATCACACTGTATTATTACTCAATTATAACTCAATTAGCTATTTGTGTGATTCCAGCGTTTAGAGAACGAGGCTAAACAGGGCTGAAAAGCAGATGAGTGGTTAGACAGCAGTTTGCTGGCTCCTAAATGAATGTGTGAGCTTGCAGATTGACGTGATGGAAGTCTTCCTTTTGCATGGATGTTGCAATGGGCCATTAAAAGATTGGCCATTTAATTGGCTCTGGTAATGCAGTCATTTGTAAGATGGCACCATGGGCCATGGGCCAGTACAAAGTGGTAGTATATTCTGTCTATCCGATTTTTTTTTCTTCTTCATTTTAATGGCAAAAGTTTTAAAATAGCTGCAGAGTTCATATTGCTTGAAGTGTTTTACTAGGTTCCAAAAGAATGTCTCTGTAAGGTTTTTGTCTGTATAGTAAGTATATTATTTGTTTATAGATATCTCAAGCAGATATGTAATACAGTACTTATTAGCATATTGCAGATATGTAATACAGTACTTATTAGCATATTGCCGGATTTTGCCCGTCCCACCAATACTGATTAGATCAGTAAAAAACTCAGTTATTCACCAAGGCAGTGTTTATGTTAACAGAGTATTTATTACTACAAAGGCTCAAAATAATAGATACATTATCCCTAATATAAAATGAAACCTAAAATCAACAGTAAGTAAATACCTACCTCTCAGCCTCCACCAGATCAGGAGAAAAATGATCTAAACATCCTTTAATATGCTGTAACGTAACAAGGAGTTCAGAGACTGTATTATTAACCCTGTATTGCTACTACATCATAGACTACATTATTAACAAACGTCTGCCTCAGTTATGGAATTACCGAGTCATTTAAAATGTATTTTCTGTGTCTCATTTCAACATGCAGTTTTCTTCTGTCAGGGGATTTTTAGGAGATGTTTTTAAAAATAAGCAAAAATGTACCTTTTGTGCATATACTATATATAGACATACTGTATGTGCACATAGATTTCAAATCTTCTTTTATATGTATAATCTGTCACCTTTACTGTTGTCCTAAATGTGTATTTGTTGTTCAGATCATGTGCAATGTGTGCTGGGTGCTTTTCAGTTCTTCTGAATCATACTGTGTGTTGAAATCATTAACTGGTATTAACAGCTCACTTATATTTCTCCATTTGTCATGGACTCTAAAATTTCTGTAGTAATAGTTCTGTACAGTATATAAAGACAAAGATTTAATCGATTTTTGTGTCTAAATAAAAGGGAGTTATAACATGTTAATCCTCATATATCAGTATATCGACATCTCTGGACATAAATACACTGCACATGTACTATTCATGTATTGTTTATGTGACCTGCTACTTTTTACTCTGAGTGGACAGTCAGATTTCATCACGTCTCCTAATCTTTTGAAAGAAAGTACCGCGTCACACATGAGTGGACCGAGGAGGGATATGGGCGGGAGCTCCGCCCAGCGCGGGCCTCCGCCCAGCGTACTTCTGCTACCTCTCACTCTGTCTCTCTCCGCGTCTGTCAAGTGAAGTGCGGCAGGCCCGTCCAGCGTGTGTGTGGAAGAGACGGTAGTGGCTGCATGCAGAGAGCTGCAACCCGTCCCTGGACCTGATCAGTATGCTGGAGCCTATCTGTGGCCTCCTCCAGGGAGGCCTGAGCAACTACAAAGCGATGTCAAAATTAAAGTCTGCCCGCACTCTCTTCTGGGGCTCCCCAGGGCAGCGCAACATCTCCCTAAATTAGAGGGATTTTGTCAGGACGAGGGCCCCAGGACACCCCGGATATCCTCCTCCTCCTCCAGTCCCTCTCCTCTTCCTGTTCTCCTATTCTCACACTCCTTCTCTTCCTCTGTCTGGCTTCCTAACTTCTACCCAGCTTTTGTGGTGGAACTTCTTTGTGTGTCCTTCATCTTTCTTGATAAAATGACTACATTGTTTTCAGTCAAAGGGAGGCCTTTCGTTAGGCCTTGCTTTCTGCTATAGCCTCTTGTTCTAGGATTTGGAAGAGAATTCTGAAATGTGTTTAGTCTTATATCCGAGGATTAGTTCTGATACAGAGACTGCAATTTACAGAATGTAATAGGCATTTATTTTATTGCTTAATTAGTTCAACTGGTTAACAGGTGCATGCTAACACTGTTTACCTGTTGAGAAAGCTTACAGGATTCCTTTTCACTTATCAGTCTGTTTTTCTATTTCTAGTAAATAAAAGAGAGAATCATAGAAGAGATGGACATCAGCTAAATAGTGGACAACAAGAAGAATTAAGGAGGTGAAAGAAACACAATTAAAAAAAAAAAAAACAAACAAAAAAAAAAAACAAAACCCACACACAAAAGAAACCGGAAGGATTCGTTCCACCAAGGCTGTGATTTGAAGGCACCATACAGTCACGGAGGCGTTGGGAATGACGCAGCCCTGTTGCAGGGGGAGGAAGAGTTTAGCTTTCACCTGGGACACACTTCACCTGGGTGAAGGAACAGAGAAGAGCCCATCATAAAACTTTTTATTTTTCTAAACTTTTTTAAGTTTATGATTTCAAAAGAGTAAAAGATGAGTGTATATATATATATATATCTATATAGCGATATATGTATGTATAAATATGTTACAAAAACACAAATGTTAAAAAAAAACAAACAAACAAAACAAAAAAAAAGGCACCAGAGGTGAACGACGCACCCATGCAGCACTGATGGAGAGGGGGGTGGGTCCCCCCCCGTCCACCCCCCTCCTGCTACAGACCAGCTCCTCCTGCCCGTAAGACTGGGTGGGGGGAGGGTGCTGGGCAGGGGGTCCACAGCTCCTTTAGACACAGTTTCATGCAGTCTGGCATGGTGTGGAGCTCCAGTGCACGGCTGAGCTGTGTCTTCCATCACTGACCTCCTTTTGTGGGTCAGCAGTGACAGCTAATGTCTAGGTGGTCTAGGGCTAAGTTCCTGTTGAACTGCATTACTTCCCAGGGGAAAGGTCAAGGGCCTTTAGTCAGTGATGCTGGCCTGAAAAAGAAGCTTCTGTTCACCCCTCCCCCTCCTGTTTCTCCTGTATCAGTGTTGTCGGCTTAAAGCAGCTTTTGACTGAGACAGGAAAAAAAGAGGGAACAAAAGAACTTTGCAAGTGTAGATCCACTGTACTATAATTATCATGATTCATGCCAAGTATAACCCAATATCAAGATGAAATGATATTTAAAAAAGAGTTTGTTGAGATTGAAATAGCATTTTAGGAGAGGTAGATGAAGTACTGTAAATATAGTACCAAATGCCCATCAACAAAAAAATAGCTCAAGAATGTTGTAGGTTTCATTAGAGGACTTTGATGCTGTTCCCACACTGCACTTAATACAGAGCAGTAAATGGGCACCATGAATACTCTCATGAATACTCTCATGAATACTCTCATGAATACTCTCATGTCATGTCATGGCTAAGTGTGCCAAGTGATGAAAAAATATCTCCATCTCCCAACCAGATTAAAAGATGCAGTTCCTTTAGACGTTCATTCTCTCTGTGAACCCTCTGTTTTCAGTAGCACAATGTGTAAAAGCCCACTGAACTAGAATGGCACTACTGGGGCATACAAAGGTGTGTGTGTGTGAGTGGATCAATGATTCTCACTGTAAACTAATCATTAAGCAACAAGCTT
>JAOXYF010000012.1:6899393-6909508 GCA_028565775.1 Sternarchorhynchus goeldii
TGTGTATGTGTGTGTGTGTGTGTGTGTGTGTGTGTGTGTGTGTGTGTGTGTGTGTGAGAGAGAGAGAGAGAGAGGAGAGAGAGCGTGTGTGTATGTGTGTGTTCTAGTTTATGGGCATGTATTGGTCACAGGGGAGTTAGTGGGAAATGGGTGGAAGGGGGCTTCTCAGAGTCGTGGCCCCAGTGCTACCAAAAAGCATTACATTGTGGTGTTGTTGTGGAGGTGGCCGTGCTGTGTAGTAAACCACTTTTGTACATGGTGTCAGGGGGCTACAAATTAAGAAAATTGGAGCTGTCTGCTTGCTATTGTCACGGGAGTTTGGCCATCCATCTTGAAAATGGGCTCTTGCCTGCTATAATGTGAGAAACAAAGTGAGATGGGCAGCAGTTTAGTCAAAAGGTTGCAAGCAAAGTTTTACTAAAAATCTCTTATCTTTCTACTTCTATTGAGCTCCACTTTACTGACATCCTTATATATTTAAACGTTGTACTAATAACATGCTGCTGAGCATGGTCAAATGTTAATTGTAGCCATCTACTAATGTTGTATTATTGTATTACAAGTATGGAAAACATTTATATATGAATATATCTATTTGTGACTTTGCGACCCTTCAAATGATGATTTTATCTTTTGTTTTCGATGGTGGTTCAGGTTCATTTTTGACGGAAATTTATGCACTGTCAATGTATTGAGAGATTTTTACTTCAGTGGCATTTTTCTGTCTGTCTGATTCTTTGTTTCAGCTATTGAATGTACTTCAGACTCTTGACCTTTTTATGTACCTGTCCTTATTTTTTAAGCAGTACTTTGTAAATGTATGTACATGGTCTAACTAGTCTCTGTTTTAATGCTGGACCTGAGTTCTGTTGGAGATGACACGGAGCTCTGGGAGTCCAGCTGACTTCTCTCTTATGGGATAAGAATCCTCCAGTCAACCTGTGGACCTGCAGGACAACATGAACAACATGCTAAATTATTGAATCAGTCAGAATGGTTTACTAGTGTGCTTCAAGAAATGGAACAATGTGCTGTCTGAATTAGGGAAAAAAATACATCTCAAATATTTGGTTTTTCTTGATTCAAAATGTGAACAATTTACCTACATGCAAAAGCTTCCTGTTATGAGATACTGCTCTATATGTGGATTTTTAAAAAATCAAAATGTTTTGATGTGATACAGTTGATTTTCCAGGAATCAGTTTTTGGTTCACTGTCAAAGAATGGTACATTCAGTAATGTGTAGGTAACCCTCTTCTCCAGACAGCAATCCCAAGCTTTGCAAAATAATGAGCTTCCTTGGACTCAGGTGTTATGACGAGACCGAACTGACATGTTCCCCTCCATAGATAAAAATATATAACTCCTCTTCGCTGCATTCTTCCTCTGAGAACAATACTTTATTTTCTATGAAGCTGGCAACTCGTATCTCAGCGATTGTACTACTTGGTACTTAAAGGATCATTAATAGTAACCATATCCTGGGCAGTGGAGGCATCTGTTCACCGGTGAGATGAGAGTTGTGGAGCGTTACCATGCATCAGCAGTGGAGAATGGGAATTACCAGTCAAGATGAGCTGTTTCAGGGACACAAAAACCAAGTGGCCGATTCTGCACTGAAAGAGACTGTGACTGAACAAACTAACAAAAAGATGTCAATTCCACAGAGATCCGAGACCTCTGGGTTTAGTTATTTGCTTTTTTGTCTGTATGAGACATATATCTTGTTTACATGTCCTGGTTTTTGACTCCGCTGTGAGGTGTGTGTCAGCCCTTGCACTGTACCTTTCGGCTTGCCGTCTTCACCCTCTGCTAGCCCTTCCTTAAAAGTCTACACCACCCATTTACCGAAGCGTCAAAGCCAGCTCGCCCTGTCTTCCTTAACCCAAAGCCAAGAGCCAACGCAGAGCTGTACTCTGCTCCTAGTCTCCTAGCCTGAAACAAGTGTTTGTGCCCTCAGCTCCTCAGCAAAACTCGTCTTCCTGTTCGCCCGCTCAACCAGGCCCAAGAGCAGTTATGCAGCTAACACCCCTCCCCTTCCCCCAACCAACCAAGGTTCTCTTTGGCTCTTACCTTTCCCAAACCCAAACTGACGAAGGAATCCAGTCAGCCTTTACTAACACTGACCCCAAACCCAGCCCAGCAACCGGTCACACCCTCCCCATAATGCAACAGCCCTGGGCAGTTTCACCTCTTCCCCTAAGCACAATGGTTTGAATGTGGTGTGAGCGGACCATCTCAGTGAGAGTGACCAGCCGTCCAACGTCTGTGTGCTTGCAAACCCTTTCTTTTCTATGACAAAATGTACAAATGCTCCTTCCTCTGTCAGCTCAATGCAAAATGTGTTATATTAAAAAAAAAAAAAAAAAAGGTTCTTCATGTGCTACAATGGCTCAGTGTAACAACAAAGCTATTTCTAATATTTTATTTTCTTCATATATATTTTGCAGGTGTTCCAAATAAGTACAAGTTTTAAAAAAGATAATAATATTAATAAGCAGATAAATCAATACTGAAAATGAAAAGACTAAACTTCAGCTGTTCTGGGTCTTTCTAACTTTGCATTTGAGTTGTTCTCTTTCTGTATGCTTCCAATGTGCTTCAGACAACCAGTACTATTTATTAAATCATTATCTTATGATTATTATCATCATGATTAATATGATTATTAATAAATATTTCTTTCTTCAACAAAATTATGGAGACTTTATGGTGTTGGTAATTCTTGTACTTGAAAAACTAGCATCTCCTACAGTAGCTCCTACATCTACTAGGTATATGTAATATGAACATTTTGAACGTGTGGGCAAATGTATGTTCTGTCATGAATACAAATGGAGCAAAGGTTTGTTGATGTATAGTCCGTTTGGCGAATTACAGGGCCGTGAAAATTGCGTCACGGAGAGTGAAATCAGCATTTTCCGTGAAATATGAGACTTTCCATAAAATGCAGGCGCTTACGGATACGGATGCAGGCCTTAACTGGACAGTGAATTACAAGCTCTAAGCTTTTTTCTGTTGCTATGGAGATGTGCCAACTAGAAGGTCGCTCGAAACACTGGTTAGGTAGTTAGCTACCTAGCTAGTGATGTTACGTTTCTGACCTGCATCTTGGTAAACTAGCTAACGTTGGCAATATCTCTATCTAAGACTTCTGTGACACTCGGAGAATCGTGTTTTAAAGTGTTTTCATTTCAGTTACAAAAAGTATTTTACTACTCAGCCATTTATGTAGGTATGCTATTTGCTTAGCATGGCAGACTAACCTGGCGAAGCTCATAGTTACTGCTATAGTTAGCTATGTAGCTAGTCAAGTGTCATTTAATAAAATAAATGTAACGTTTATCTTTTAAAATGCGCAGTTTTTGATAAACCATTTTTTACCGTAAATTTAGTTCATCCCTATGTGTAACCTATAATGTTATTATACACAACTCTAAGCGTCATTTGAAAAGTCTCTTTAGCTCTGTGCTGAGGGAAGATACGCGTGCATGAAGTTCCATGCACCTGAAAGCAGATATTGCAAGACTCAGAAATGGGGCTGAAAGCGATGATGAGGATTTTAGACCAATTTGTCTTCTAGTCCCCTGAGGACCACAAGACAGAGTGTACCTGTCCATCTTCACAACTATCATTTACCTACACAAGGCAAACGCACCATCGATCCCTCCCCTTTGTCCTCCAAAACAAGGTGAAGGCATGCACACACCTGCTCTAACAAACAGGGCTTCACTCTTCACATCGATCCCATGCTTCAGTACTTTGTCATCCCCTCGTTACACACACTATGAAGAGCCTAGCTCAATCAAACTAGGCTTTACATCTCTGCTAGAGATCACCTCAGGGACTGGATAAAAAAAAATATATGCCCTCACCAGATGTATGTGTGTGTATGTGTGTAGCTGAAGGGAGAGGGTTGGTCTGATTCTCCAAGCTCCTCCCCAACTCTTTCTCTTGAATTTCCGTGCCCTTTTGTTGTAATTACACAAGCTAACTATCTGCCTCCCGTGCTCTTTGGAACAGTACGCCTTTCTGATCCTTCTTTGAGAGTGTGAGTTTCTGGGAGCAGGTGTGTTTAGCTACAGTTCTGATTCCTCACACCCACTTCCATTTACACAGGTCAGCCTTTGAACATGCCCAGAGACTGGTACTCTCAACCTCCAAGGGACATTCCACATCTACACATATTATACGCTTTTTTATCCTGCCAATATCTAGAACACCTTCACGGCAGAATTTTGTGTCCTTTACCCATGTCCCATTGTCTCCAGTGCATGGACAGGAGGAGACATTCTTGGTCGGAATTAAGAAGAACAGGGTTGTCTGTGAAAGGGACTTCCAGTGTGTGGTCTTTCAGGTTGGCATAAGCCAGCCCCTGCTGACACAAAGAGACTAAACCTGCCATTCCTGGGGTGAAGGCTATTAAGAGTACATGCCTGCTGGCCCCTGTGTGCCTCTAGGCTCACAGTAATTACACGTGAATATCATATGTTACAACATAACCTATCCTTTCATCTGAGCACCACACAAGTGTGAGAGAGAGAGAGAGAGGGAGAACAGTAGAAAAAAAAACTGGCAAAGCATTAATACTAATCACTGGTGCGGTAAATTAATTTTGGATTGCTTCTCTGGGTTCGTACAAAATTGTTTTGTTGAGGGGAAAAAGGAGATTAAGGCTTTAATTATACTTGGTAATTCATTCCACAATATAAATCCATGGTTTTAAAGGGCTCTCTTTCGATGCAGTTATGTGGTGGCTGTCATGTGTTGGGGTTATAATGTGAGAGGCAGCTGGGCCAGTAAGCTTCACCTATTTCAGCAGCTCTCCATACTGTCAGATAAAAGCAACCGGCAAGATTCTCACTGTCACCATACTACACCAGAGGTCAGTGCAAGTGGAAGTGAGTTTAAAAACCTTGTGACACATTTGCGTTCTAGCTAGAGATATATTGTGTAAAGTTTTGTGGGTATATAGTGTATGATGATTTGTGGAATGAACTTTTTCAATTTTTTACTAATAATCTTAAGAGAAATAATTTTTAAAAATGGAAAAATAAATTAAGGTGTGTATTTCTATGCATTTTTATCAGGAACATTTTCTTCAGAATGAAAGACTATTCAAAATAAGGCAGTTTAAGCTAATTGCCTTTGCATTGTTTTGTTGAGGTAGCCCCAGAAAAGAACTTGTAGGTCTTAACTGTTAAATTTTTTGTCTACTTCCAATTCCGTTTACGCGACTTAAGGACTGATGACTTCAATTAGATGTGCAGCTGTGGCAAATTGGAGCTAAGAGACAAGCAGGTGAAGTAAAAGGGATGAAGTGAGAAGACTGAGGAAGGAAAGCTTCATTCAGGCACATGGACAAGATTACAGCCTCAAATGAGAGCAAATATTTACTCAGTGTTTGACAGGAGAGAGATGGAGGGTTTGGTCGTCAGCTAAACAAAACACTTGTTCTGCCATATGTACACACACCCATATGTACACTTTCATCTATCCACATGTACTACCTCCACCTAGTGCTAGTGCTATCTGCTGTTTTTTTCCCAGTAGTTCTCGTTAAACACGGGTCAGTTTTCTTCTCCACACCTTTGGACTGAGACTTCACTAATCTGCCATCACGGCTCTATTGTGGTGCGTCTCTCTCTCTGTCTTTCTATCTCTCTCTCTCACTCTCTCTCTCTCCATCTCTCTCTCACCCACTCACACTCCAGACACAAGAGCAAACACCATGGCTCCCCAGTGTGTGCTCTGCCTACAGGTCTCCAAATCCCGCAGCAAACACAACACCGCAACACTGCTGATCTACTGCCAGCTAACAGCTTAGTGGAGAGGAGGGAACAGAAAGAGATAGAGAGGGAATGGACATGGGTTTTACTCGTTTCATTTCTACTCTCTTGTTAGCTTTCACCTCTTGACACTCGATCTACATTGTCTGATTTGATATTTGGTTAACAGCTTGTAGGGACACTGAAAGCTTCAAGATTAATCTACACTGTACAAATATGCTTTTTTATCTGAGTAATACCTAGTAGTTTGGTTACAAGCAATGTAAAGAAAGTGGTTCTATTCTTTAAATGTGGCATTTTTGTGTGTAATGTTTATATACAGTACATGTGTTTTTGTTTCACTGGAGAAGTTAGCCGTGTGTGTGTGTGAAAGAGAGTAAAGAAGGTCCTGTGTCTATAAGTTGTGTTTACTCCTGGTTGTGAGGAATAGTTCTATTTAAGGCAACCCATCTATCTCAGTCACATTCAATACAACCTCAGCCGCCTTACAACTTGCCTATTTAAAATGGAAGCATACAATCGTACAATAATGGCAGGGCTTGTTTGTTGCACTATTGTTGTCTCTTCTTTATTCTCTCTTTCTTTCTCTTTCTCTTTTTCTCTCTCTCTCTCTCACTCTCCTATGGTGTGTCTCCTATGCTTTCTCCCATTCAATTTTCTCTTCAAAGGCACAGAGGTCCTCTGAGGCTTTTTCTGTTCCTTACAGCTGTTTAAGGAGATCATATAAATCGATGCAGGAGAGAGAGCAGAGACACTAATTATGGAAGAATATTGTAACTATGGTGACGAGCAGCCCTGCGATACCCTCAGCCCTCGGCCTTGCTTTATTATGTGAGTTCATCACGAACATGTGTCAAGTTTATGTGTTGAATGAACAGCGGTCCAGGGGTTGGGTGGTTCTTCATGTCAGACTGGTTCTGTAAGGGCACGAGCACTTTCTGGAGACAGGGAGATTATACTGATCAATCAAACACACCAGGCTTTAATTCCTCAATGTACCCTATGTATACACACCCAGATCCATACATAAACCGACTCACGCCCAGGGACTGAAACTATATTACAATCTTGAGTCTCTTGTGTTGAATAGTGCTATTGAATGTGCATTTGTATGTATGTGATTGCCTGCATATATGTGTGTGTCTTTTGCTCATGTAGCGTGTGTGGAAGGGAGTTGCTGCGGCCCTTCTCTGGTACGCACTTGTTGTTTGACAGCAAACAAGCACGTAGCTTCATTAATTAGCAGGGCTGCCAGCCTGCGGGGGGTAAGGGGTGGGGGGGTGTAGGGTGAGAGGGGGTAAGGAGGGGGGAGATGGGTGTGCCAGGGGGTAGGGCAGACTCACAGTGTCGGCAGAGAAGAGCTTCAGCATGTCTAAGTACACATCCGCATGTTTTGATAAGGGACTTTGTGAATGGTCTGGACTGCCTCACTACCACTGCTGCAGCTAGCTGCACTCATTATTCATCATCCTGCTGGAGAAGCACAGAAAAAGAAAGAGAAGAAAAAAACCAAAGGCACAAGAGGAGGAGGAACATTAGCACATAATCACCCGCACGTCTGCTCCTCATACTCCTCCTCCCTCCCTTTTCTTTTATTTATTTATTTTATTTTATTTTTTGCAAGGAAGATGTGTTGGAGGAAGAGGAGCAGTGATGAAGTACACGTCAGGATGTTTGGCGGGCCCTGTGTGAGGAGATGGAGGGGGTGTAGAAGCAACTCTGAGATGGATCTCTGCCTCCTCTCTTTCTTTGGCTGCCTAAGCCCACACTACTACACAGGACTCCTCAGTGGCACAGACTCATCATTTATATGTGAGCGATTAGGGGCCCCCAGAACCAGCAAATATATTCACTTCCTCCAGATATGCTTTTATTGTTTGACATGCTCCCTTGGCAGAGTTTAAGGTGGTAGAAGAGGTGCAGGAGGTCTAGTGAGCATGTGTAATGCTCTGCCGAACTCCGACATCAGGCTCTTGCTGATTCTATAAGCAAACACGTAGATAATACGTAACACTGTAACACTGCAATCAGAAGGATCCTCACCCTGTCTAAAGTGGATTTCATCAGGTTTTCAGAGGTGCCCTGTAAAGAGGAACCCCCTCAGCTCACTCACTCAGTCCCTTCTCAGTCCACCTACTGCAGGTGGAGGTGACGGTGACGTTCAGCATCTGTGGCTCCAAGAGCTCCACGTATTTATACGCTTAATTATTCCACGTTAATTAAGTCGGAAGCTTTTGCCATTAAAGGCCAACAGTGGCATCTGCCGCAGGACGGAATGGGTGCGAGCAAGCGAAGCTCACAACGCGCGGCGAGGGGCCCTGCTCTCCACGCAGCAGGCGGCACGCTGGTGCCCACGTGTCTTTACTGGGCCAGTTAATGAAGTGTTGGGGGTGGTGGGAGGGGGTGCCAGAGGGACAGGACAAAATGCTGGCATCAGGGTGGGCGACCCATTAAAAGAGCCTATTCTGCTGTTTGAACACCCATAAAAGGTTCATTAAAAAAAGGGGAGGCCTGCTATAAGGCTTCCCTGTTGTGTACTAGCTATTCCCTCATCGCGTTCCTGTGAGCGTAACGCAGGAGCGGCCAATAAACGTTTTATAGTTGTACAGTCACGGGGCCACTGCCCCACTCTCCCCACATCCCAAGGCTCTAATCGGCCGCAATTAAAAGGGGATCATGCAAGTGGAAAAATTGGCCAAATACACCTTGGAGATACCTCGTCAAGACAGAAGGGGACCTCTAATGGTTTTTTAATGTAAATATTTGTTGACTTAAACGACAGACCGGTGGAATGTTACCATCTCATTGAGGGAGCCCAAGGAGTTCTTCCTCAACTCCCTTTGCCAAATGCGACTGTCGAAAACTGAGAAACTTTTAATCATTCACGCTTTGCTCTGTATAGAAGTGCCCTCCCAGGAGCGGCTCTTAGTGTTTAATTGTGCCATGCTGGAGAAAGGGAGGCAGGGTGACATTCCTTCAGGCCCTGGGGGACACAAAAGTCGTGTTAGCAGATCTCTCTGAGAGCTTAGCTGTAAGAGGGGTCGTAGGTCAGCCAAGACCTCAGTCACTCAAGCAACAAATACCTCTTCAGCTTTAGAGAAGGTTGAACATCTCTCCTTCCCTCTCTCTCTCTCCCTCTCCCTCTCGCTATTTCTCACATTCTCTCAGTTTTACTCTTTCTTCCTTCATTTCACTCGTTTCTCACTCTGCCTTTCTTAGTCTCACTATCTTTTACCTCACCTTACCTGTTTCCCTCGTGCTGTCTCTCTCTCTCTCTCTCTCTCTCTCTCTCTCTCTCTCCCTCTCCTGCTCTTAGCTGCAGTACCTTCCCTGGGTCTGTGCTACGGAAATAAAGATGATGCTGAGAGAGAAGTGCTGGTGGAATGTTCTGAGTGACTGCAGAAGGGTTCGCACTGCACTGTCCCCACTGAGATGCCAGGGAACACAGCGCTACGAGATCACAGTCAAGTCCTGTTAAAAACTTAAAGATACACCACATCACCTGTAGTCACTGCAAACAGAACTGATGACATGAGCTGAAACACGTTCAGCATTCAGTAGGAAATAAACACAGCTCACAACCTTCACAGATCAAGTGCCCTTATTAGTTGACTTCCAAACACATTTACACCCTTTCGCATTTCAACAGGCGTATCCAGAGTGCGCCGTGAAAAATAGCTGCGGCACATGAACTCACGTGGAGCGAAGATGAATCCTACATATTGAGTTTGATAAAAAATGAAACGTCATTTGATTTAATCCTGTATGGGTTAATTCCATTTTGCTGTGGCGTATTGCAAAATTTGACCATTACACATGCAGAGGCAGGCGGCAAAAATGAGGGATTTTGATTGCGTGTCATTAGCTGAGATGGAGGAGGACCGTAGATGGGGAGTCAGTTGTGGAATGGGCTTATGTAGCCCTTGTCTCCTCCTTCATCCCTGACACAGGCGAGCAAAAGTGCAGTCTTTAATGTATAATAAAGCATCATAAAAATTAAGGCCACAGGATTTTGTTTGAAAATGCCGCAGTGCATTTAGGTACATTCCCCATGAAACATTCATGTTGCCAGCAGGCTTCAAAGGTAGATTATTTATTATATATCGGCATATGCTAATAAATATGCCTCGACATATTCAAAGTGCGTGTCAAATTAAAAATTGATATTGCTTGTGGCCGTCAGATATAGAATATGCATGGTGTGCTGTTATGGTCGTTCTATGGTCCTCTGGGGGTTAGAGCCCAACCTGCAGGTCTGCCCCTCTCTGCCACTGCAGGAAAGCCAAGTTTAACTGGATAATACCAGCAGTTTAGCACATGCATATA
>JAOXYF010000012.1:6910299-6938831 GCA_028565775.1 Sternarchorhynchus goeldii
CCCCCCAAACACACACACCCCCACCCTCCCGGTAAACCGAGCCTGCACAGAAGACGATCTGAATATGAAAATCTCCAAAAATAGAATGTTGCACAGATTCGGGGCCGTGATGGGGAGGAGTGCTGCTCAAAGACTCCAGGACAGCCAGGGGGGGACATGCAGTCAAGTCTGCCATCAAGTGGACATTCAGTAGAAAGACACCATTGAGAGTCACAGTTGCTCTGTGCAGTCCCAGTTGCATTTAAAGCTGTAATATACCTAATTCAGTGAATCAGCTCATTATCACCCCTTAATTGTTTGAATGAGGAGTGCTATAGCCAAGAGACTTCAAATTGCTGTAATCTGGCCCTTCAGGACTAGGAGTCCCTATCAATGGTCCACAGTAGCCTGTACACGGATGTTGGTATTAAGCCTCATGCACGTTAAATCAGGCTGCCGTTTATTTAGTTAATAATAGTTTATTTAGTTTGAGTTTGTGGTTCAGTTGCAGGTGATGTTTAAAGATATGCTGCATCACTGTACATTCACTAGCAGTGAAAACACATGCCTGCCAAGACAGAAAAATATATACTTTCCTTCTCTAACTGACTTCACTGAAAGGCTTAGAACAGTGAGGAGGTGAACTGGTGGAGAACAGCTCAGTGTGTGAGTGACTGGAGAGGGGCTTCCTAATGCACTCAGTTCCATGTCTCTTCACACAAGCTTACCCTGAGCGCGTGTGGGGAATTGATAGCACTGAGCAGCCCCTGAAAACAGATGCCAGCACACCAGCGCAGGACTTCAAGGACTCGCCGTCGACAGGTGAGTCACTCCAGCGAGCACAAATTGTCCTCTCTCCTCTGAAAAGTGCTTAGCTCGTCTTCTGGTGGGCCTGGGGAGGGGTAATGGCTGTTATATGGGTGGAGAGTGATGGAAATAGGTTACAGCTGGACCGTTTTGCTAGCTTTTTGCACGGAGCTTTTAGTTCTCACTCCTCCTGCTACACCTCCTCCCAAACACCCCGCCCCCCACCCCACCCCCCAGCCTCGAGCCTCAGTGGCAGTAAAGCCTGAGAGAGACAGATAGGTTCACAGAGCGAGACTGGCAATGAGGCAGGGAGGCAGAGGGTCACCCGCAGACACCTCAGGCAGCCGAGCTCAGTGCCCGCGAGGGCAAGTGAAAAGCAGCAAAACAAAGTCCGATGTCAGAGGGAGCCAAGGGGAGCAGAGCGGGGGTGGGGGGAGCGGGGGTGGAGGGAGCGGGCGGGCGAATCGGCACGGGAAGGTCAGATGATCTCAGATGGCTAGAGATAAGCTGGCGAACTCAACAATGCACTGGCAGTATAAGCACAGTCCAGGGAACATAGAAATAACAAGGCAAGGCAAAAACCTTGAGCTGGGCTCTTCCAGGCCCAGGGGAGCAAACAGCTGGTTGCAGAGTGTCACATGTCCTTCTGCAGAGTGTCACATGTCCTTGTGCAGAGTGCCACACGTCCTTCTGCAGAGTGTCACACGTCCTTCTGCAGTGTCACATGTCCTTGTGCAGAGTGTCACACGTCCTTGTGCAGAGTGTCACACGTCCTTCTGCAGAGTGCCACACGTCCTTCTGCAGAGTGTCACATGTCCTTGTGCAGAGTGCCACACGTCCTTCTGCATCTGCACTCAAGCTTGGATTACTGCTGTTTAATGTAGCTGTAAACACACAGGCCATATAGAATATGTAATTAAATCATGCTTACATAACCTGTAAAAATAAAGCGTGTTAAAAAACGTAAAAAAAAATCTATCATGATCTTTAATTTACTTTCATGATCAGCTTTGTTCTCAGCGATTTATCTGTAGGTTGTATTCCTTCACTGTGTTAAAGATTAAATAAAATTTGAAAAGGAGCTAAATATTTTAGCCCCAAATCTGCTGCACTGATGTCCAGTTGGTTAAGACTAGGCTTATGGGTCACAGCCAAATGACTTTACCCATGCTGATCAGACCTGATCATCTTGTACACGGAAGCATCTGGTAACTGCATCTGGTGCTTTTCTTGCTGTCACTCATGCACTTTTTTGTATGCCTTGTTTAATCTTTGGAAAAGAATATTTGTCCCAAAGCCCTTAATCTTTCAGGCCTAAGATGTGAGATGCACTGGCTACACAGGTTCCTTTCAGCTGATTAATACTCCCAAGTTCTAAAGTCTTTCACTCAGAATATCAAATGTGTGACTTATATCACCAATATTTATGTGAAACCTCGTGCAGGAGTAAAGCAATTGAGAAAAATATCTCAAATGTAAGAATGTAAAATTTGTAAATGTGCGCCTTTTTCAATCAAATCAAAATAAATTAAAAACAATAAAATGCATGCTACATAACCCTAAGCACCCACTGGAAATAGAGACTTAATGAGAGGAAATCATTTCTGACTGATTTTAGCCCAAATAGACCCTGGTTCAGCAGAACCATCACCATTTCCAACCATTTTGCTCAGTTGTGCATTTTGCTTGGCTCTGGACTTTCTTTAGACCTTCTGTTGATTTTTTCCAGTAGTGCTAATATAGCTTCACAGCATTCATACACAGTTCGGCTTTCTAGTTAAGTTTTAAAATCCGATTACATATCTTCATCAAGGGCACGTCAAAGAATCAGAGAAAAAGATGCCTTGTCGTTTCTTTTTTCTCTCTCTCTTTTTCTGTGTAACATTTGAAGCTCATTCTTGCTAGTGGCTAAGTGGGAGTGCTCCAGGGCTTGTACTGAAAATCTCATTTGAGAGGCTGTGGGAGAGCCAAGACCAGAAGCCAACCATAAATCTGCTCACCACAGAGCTGGCCAAGCAGTAACTTCCACTGGCATCCCCACCCAGCATCTGATTCATCTCTCTCCTCTCTTGCTCTCTCTCACTCTCTCTCTCTCTCTCTCTCTCTCTCTCTTTGTCTCTCTTCCTGTCAAAGAGGATCAGTAGCACAGATGCGCAGAGTTAGCATTAGCTTAACCGGCTTAAACGAAAAGCGCTCTCAGAAGACACCTAAAAGGAGACAGAAAGCACCGGAAAGTGGACCTGTGTTGTTGAGTCTGCAGAAAAAGCTTGTGGAGCAAACATGCTTTTGGGCCCCTTTATACCATCTGATGGCCCATTATCATCTAGAGAAAGGTTCAGCAGGAGACAAGTGCACATCAGCATCTCTACAGCCACTGTTCTTAATGGACTGGACACAGAAAGCTCTGCCAGGCATCAGATGGCATTATATTTTCTAGTTGCAACTGGACCAGTTAACTAATGACTGTGGTTTTGCTTTCACTGCTCTTAAGCTTGAAGGTTACTTTGAAAGTTTAAGCTAAAAAAAAAAAAAATCAATCTTTTATTCGTTGAAAATATCCTGCATGCTTCACTGTTTCAGTGAAATGTGTTGTTACTTTGTTGGTTTGTTTTGCTTTGTTTTTGGTTTATCATTTGTTATCGTAAGAAGGATTAGTGGTCTCATTAAAACTTAATGATTGTTATAGGTTGTGTGGTATCTCAAAAACACCAAACTCAAAAAGTAGTCATTTCACAAAAACACCAACATTTTAAAATACAATGAGTCCAGAACTTGTTTGTTTGTGTGTCTGCATGTCTCTGTGTGTGTGTGTGTGTGTGTGTGTCTTTGGTAAAATCTTTTAATTTTCCTTTTTATTATTTCAGTGCTATGTCACACCAAAGTATTCTACATTATTTCTACATTATATAAAATCCACAATTTTGAAACCTAATAAGTTTAACTAATAAGGTTAATTAGTTAATAAGGTTAACTAATAAGTAGCATGTGCCTCTGACATATCATCCAATAAGAATCTTTTTATCACAAAATGCACAGTGTTGTGAACCAGTGTTGTGTTAGGATGGAGAGCTGATAGAGAGTTTAGACACTTCCTATATGTAAACCCATTCAAATGTTCTCAGATCAGCATTTTCAAAAATGTGTTGTAACCAATTTAATAACCACAAGAGGGTGACAAAGTATTTACAGATAATACCTAATGCTTTAGAAGTTATCATGAGTTAAATAAAACAGGCTGCACAAAAGCTTCAAAAGCCTGTATTTCAGTGATGTGAACTGAAATTAAGTTTGTTTTTCAGTCTTCTGAAACCTGAACACCTGGTCAATCTCAAAGAAGAGAATAGGTAATGGATCTCTTATAACACATGGTATTAACATCTGGACTACAGCTGTACACTTCCCACCCACAAACGCATCAATCCACGCTTCAATCCACGTAACACACATGACTGTGGTATGTTATTGTAATATAATAATTGTAGGGTTTTTTGTTTTTTTTAAGCTGACAGCATAATTTTCTAACTAGGATCAATGTCTCACTGCTTAACAGCAAGCTTTAGGTTTCTGTGGTGTACAGAGCAGTTCAACCCCCAGGTAAATTAATGTGGTTAAGTGAACCCTGAGGTCCTGGAGGGTTTTGAAGGAATAGGGTGCGGAACTATTGGACTAGCACTAGATTTACAGACGTCTCATATCAAAACATCCTTCTGGGTCATCTCTCAGGCCAAGCAGGCCAGAGGAAATAAAGACACACCCACACATAACCACAAACAGCCTAGAACACAGCTACTCTAAAGCAAGGGTTTGTACTTTTCCTTTATTTGTTTCATTTGTACGTCATGTTTGTATATGCTGTAGTTCTTCTGAACATCTAATGAGAGGAAAACACTGTGGCCCATAACACATTGATTCACTTTGCTTTAATGTCAATAAAGAAAGAAAAGACCATTTACAGCTGCTAACGATAAAAGTGTGTCTTTCTCCTGAGGCACATCCATTTTTCTGCTCTTTAACATTTCCTGTGGAGAACCATGAACTGTGAAACCACAGATCACTTAAGGGCTTCATCATCTCAGGGACTTTCATTTAGATAAACAATTATTAATGACTGCTTTCAAACAGCTGAACTGATTTACAGTATGCCTATACTGTTTTATCATTTCAGTTTTTCATTTGTTTTTGCCTTATGCATAACACAAGTTATTTGCCAACACTGTAAATATACAAATTCTGAGAATATAAAAATACATATATTGTAAAAAACCGCTAGAGATAATAGAATATAATGAATATTTTAAATGTTCAACAGTACTGTTAAACTGTATCGTAAAATATAGCACCTTTTCATAATTAAACTTCACCATATCCCACAGACTAGTGCAAGATAAACTCAATAATGATGATAAGTAGTGTGTTTAGTCTTGAGTGGATGTTTTATAAAGCTATCACAACAAAACCTTTTAGAGATCTTGCTCATTCTTATTCGTGGTTTATAAGATCTGCTATCATACCGCTAGCAATGAATTTCCTCCTCCCATGTCATCAATAGTCTGTGTCCATTGTCATACTGGATTTATGGGTGATGAGGGCTGACAACCAATAACTAGCATCATACACTTTCTCAGCTAAGCATGATATCATAAATGTGTGGAAATTTTCATGTACTGGAGGTCACTGTGCCATCTGAGGTCCCTGGTCATTTGGCATTCAGCTTTATGTATGTAGAGCTCCGTCTTATCTGTCTGTTCACTTCATAATCAGATTGCCATACAAATCAATAAGAACTTCCTTTATATATATATATATATATATATATATACACACACACACAAATTATTTAAAAATTGGGGGAAAAAACACAGCAAAACATTATTTTCAGCACTTTTGGATGTGTTTTATGTCCACAGGTACTGTGCTTGCTAGCCTTCACTCTGGGCTTTGATGAGGTGTCCGCTGAAGGTGATGTACGTGTCAAAGTCATCGCTGAAAATGGCGTTTTCCCTCTCGCCCTTGTAGAGGCGCACCCACACCTCATCATCCCTCTCCAGCTCCAGCATCAAGCTCTGACTCTGCATGATGGAGCGGTCGCTGGGCTGCCCGTACAGGATAGCCATCTCCTGCTCGTTCTTCATCACGTGAAGGTACGTCTCCTTCTGGTTCCACGTATGGACATTCAGGCTGAAGAAGTAGATCCCCGGCACGTAGCAGAAGAACTTACCCGTGAACATGTTGAAGTGGCCGTAGAGGTTGACGAGCTCCGTGTCGAACACCAGCGTCTGGTAGTACTCGTTGCTGTGCAGGGCTTTTTTGCGCCCCACAGAGAAGGCGGCGTAGTAGGACTTGCAGGCATGTCCCTGGGGACCCACACTGCCCTTGGTGCCTTTCAGGCCATAGGGTCCCCTGGGGCCCATTTGCCCCATTTTGCCTGATTTTCCGTAAGGCCCTCTCTGGCCATTCTCTCCCTTTTCCCCTATATGATGGAGAGAACTTTAATAGGCTACAGGAGTAATAATTCAAACAAAGTATTTGAAGTGCATGCTTAGGTTTGTGTGGTTTATGCTGAGAGGTGTGTCTTTATGAAGTCTTTATGATGATTTATTGTTACTACAGTCTAGATAGACTTAAGGCAAACAACAAAACTTATAAAATTTATTTATCTTTTTTAACAGCCCTAAAAATGTTTAATTATCTGGCTGGTTTTGCTAGGGTTTTCGACAACAAGATTGCATTTTCTCTGTTTTTGAGACAGAAATTGTAAAAAACACATTTGACTTTGACATTTGAATTGTGACCCATTCTTTTTATTCTTGTGTCAACCATGTGTCTGTCTTTAAGTGTTGCCCTGCAAACACTCTCCTAAACCTGAACTATCCCGTTAGCTACCAAAATGAAAGAAAAAGAACATTCATGGGTAAGAATATATAATCTATTATGTTACTGAATATATCAGTGATGGAATGTCTTATTTTTTTCTCTCTTAGACTTGCACTGGAGGGTTAGGCTAGGTTTCACTGTTAGGCATAAATATTTTACCTTTGAGAATTGTGATGTTTATCTGTGGAACCACCTGGTATTGTGGGTAAGGACTTCCATACTGCAGGGTCTCCTCCCCTGGGTCACAGCATCGCCGGCACTCTGTTTTCCTGCTGTCACTGGAGGAGACCATTAACACCATTACCACCTGCTTGCTTAGTATGCAATAATAACAATGAAGGAAATACAAAATCTGTTTATTAGTGTCCAGCTTATTGTGTAATGAACTAATCTCATTCATTGAGCCGAGCTGTTAATGCTGATGTGAAAGAAAATGTTCCTCTCTCTGTGCACCTCGTCTCCTGGTGCCTGAGGTCACGGTGGTAGTCTGTGTTTTCGTCATGGTCTCTGGACTCTTGTCGGTCATGGTCTTCCTCGGTGTAAGGGGCTCGGAATGGCTCAGCCCATCTCGCACGCATCAGTACCAGTAGCCCAACGAGGAGCACCAGCAGGGGCAAACCTCGGCCAGCGGACACCTGGAGCATCTGAGAGACATTGCCACGCAGCCATTCAGAGCCTCGCTAATGCCGCAAGTGAATGAATTCCGACCAAATATTTTGAACGTAGTCATTCGGAAGCATCGTGAGTCGTATTGTTTACAACTACTTTTCAAATATTGTAAGCAGTAATTGTGGTTCGGTTAGTCAAAACATTTCAGAAATTGGGTCAAAAACATTCCTGGACCTGATTAAAGTGGTTTTTGGGGACGTACTGAAATTCTATTATTAACTGTTCTTTTACACAGTGCAAGAGGAAAGAGCAGTGGCAGTGGAGTGTACCCAGGAGTCTTGTTTTTCTACATAAATATTTAATCGTCAGTTTAGACTGGGCAATTTTTAATTACTCCTATTAGAAGAAACAGAAACAACAGTAAACACAGTTTTAAAACAAGCCATGCTTCAAAAGCTGTGGAGGTAAAACAGCATTTAACATCACTGATAACATACCCATGTACTCCCTTACAAACGTACTAATACAAGTTTTAGGTTTCGTGTAATGTGTTGCCATGGTCACAGGGTGTGTATTACCATGGCAGACCGACTCGAGGTGTAGTCTTTCATTTTTCATGTAAACTGGCTAGGTGATCCAACACCAGTTACAAATGTGCGTAGACAGGACTCAGATCAGTCTAAACATGAATCCACATGTTTTAAAGTTAGTAACATAGTGACTCAATGCATTTTGTTTCTATAATTTTGCACTAGAATTCAACAAACGTGGTACTTAGGCAATGGCTTGCATGCCGACAGGAAATAATGTCTTACTCCATTATTTATGTTCCACAGTAATCTTCCCTTCTACCCTTATGATGGTCATATGAAGAACAAGCTCACGTGGACTATTCTGGAAGGTCTCATGACTTTGAGGAAAGGATTGACAGTGGTGTTTAGCTGACTGACTGGCTACCTTCAACCATTACTCCACTGCCTCTTTAATCTGCTTTATCTTGGACCAAATCAAGATTCAACTCACCGCTACCTCAGCACGAGCAATTGTTTGCATAGTGGTGATTAACCTAGGGTCAGTTCCCTACATTTGGTCTTTTCTGATGTGCTGTTTCAGACTGGACCCATGTGCTTGGGAAACTGTTGTCAGAAAAGGGTCCCAGTTCCTCTATGATCCAAACCACTTAAAGGGCTGGTGTGTGAGGATTCTGCAGCGGTGACAGTGCTTCTGGACAGTCCCTGCATTTCTTGTGGAGCTCTGGCAATAAATTAAACTGAGATCTGGAACATTCCAAGCCCTATGCATGCGTTAGCTCTGGCTTAAACCACGTATGAATTATAGTCGGAATGTGATAAGAATGCCCTGGGTCAAGAACCTTCTGACACTGACTGCAAACACCTTCTAAGAATTGTCTGAAAATTGAGCGCACAAGGGAATTGGCTCCATGTTCATATGCATAGATTTGAGTGTGTGTGTGTGTGTGTGTGTGTGTGTGTGTGTGTGTGTGTGCCATTTAATTTTCAAGCACAAGAGCTGCTGTAAGATCTCTTAAATAAGTGAATAGTTACATAAAACAAAGACACGCCTAACTCTGACTCACTGGAGTGGATGCTCTCCAATTGCTATTTTGAAACAGCACAGTTTCTCAGTGAGGAACTCTTACACAGTTTCGGGCACAAGCCAGTGGACAGAGCAAGTAATGCTGGAGACTTTGCACAAACATTCCAGGGTATATACAGATACACAGGAATAATGTGGATTTCTCTCCTGAGCTGAATGGAACAGAAAATGACTCCACACTGTGCAGCTCTCACTGTTTCCTACTGTGTAGACACACACTGATGAGAGCAGGTCTCCATTTATAGACTAAGCAAACGATAGAGTATGTTGACAGTAGGTCAAGCACTCCGGTAAGATGGTAGTATTAATGGCAAATGTTACCTGCAAGAGCTTTGTGTGTTTGTTTACTAGGAATATTCATAGGCTTAGTAACCCACAGCAGTCAGTGACAGAAAGAGCTATATTATAATCCTTGTGCATACAACATGCATCCATTTTGTGTATTATTTCATATTCTGTATATAATCTCATATTCTGTCTAGATATGATCGATCTAACAGTTCCAGCTGAAACAACATAGAGAAGATTGAACATACAAGCTATGAATTTGATGATACATATACTTATTCATAAGTACAGATTAAAATCAGTTCTGTGGTTTCTACTAAACATGGTGAACAAAAGAGTAATCTGATCCCATTTGCAATATAGTGCACCTTGTTGTGTTTGATATGTCTAAAAGTGTGGAAAGCCTTGGGGAAGCTTTTTTGGGGGGGGGCAGATGTTTGTAGGCAACTCTAATCTCTCACTAATCTTTTGATGTGTGCACTTGTATATCATCTGACTTTCACTTCTCATTCTCCACGATATCACAGGTGTGTGCATGTGTGTGTGCTTGTGTGTGTTCTGGAAGACTGTTTTGTCTGTCGTCCTTTTCATGCTCCCTCATGTTTAAGGTTCTCTCTCTGATAGCCTCGGTTCGGACTCTCCCCTTCCTGCGGATGTTGGGGTCTAAAGGTCATGTTTACTCCTATGCAGCTTCATTCAGTGCCGCCTTAGCTCCAGCCCAGAAAAGTTCACATGGCTTTATCAACATCTGCTCTGAGCCCACTGTAAGCATCTTATATAAGCTATGAGTGTTATTACTTCCCCCCACCTCCAGGGAACACAAAGCTCTGGATCATCAGCTTCCCACTGCTTTGACTCCGATCATCTGACACCATCTCCAGTCTGACACTGTTGATTGTGGAAGAGGTGCTCCAGCAGCGGAAGCAAACACACGAAAAAATGGTTTTTTGTAGCATCAAGAGAGCCAACATAGGCTACTGAAATATCAATGAGGACAGGACCAAGTGCTTCATGCTTTGCTATCTCCTTTAGCTAAATGCCAAGAGTCCCACTAGTGTTGTTACAAATACAGTCTGTTTTGTCACAATGGAAGCTAATTACTGCTACCAATCTGGGGTTTTTTTCCCTTCACTGCCTCTATCCAGAGGTGCAGGCATGAACCAGCTTGCCTGTCCTCTAGGGTGTAATTGCGGTGGGTTTAGAGAGCCTGTCTCTTGATTTACACAGTGTGGATAGAACAGTTTTAAAGTCTGCAGAGTGTAGTCCTACTGGATAAAACTTGGCCAGTTCTCTTTGACTGTGTTTGGGAGTTGGGTTAAGGGTCATGTCTCTGGCGAATCACCCTCCGGGTACAACTTAATGACTTTCTAAACTCTCCCTGGCTCCTGCAAAAAACTTTTTGTTCATTCGTGAGGTCAATACTCCATTCTCCCCTTTTTTTTACTGAGGTGAGGGCTGTTCCATTCCAGTGAGTGTGGCGGGAAATCAGCTACAGTGCTAGCAATAAATAATCAGACAGTGACACCATCTTTGTTGTTTTGTTCTTTATATTTTAGCACATTACATTTTAAATGAACCAGCTATGACAGCAGTAACAGTGCAGTCTGTTAGCTTTTACTGAGAGAGCTATATGGGAATAATAGTACTGTTTGTACATAATTCTTCCATTTTTGGTGATCATAAATAATTGCACAAATTAATATAATCTTTATCGCTGTACCTCATTCGTCTTTATGTGTAGCATTGGTTGCAAATCTCGCAAATTGATGCATGACTGGTCATAAAAGATACCCTGAGTCACCCAAGGCTGGAAAACTAGGTTTAGTGCACAGTAAGTGAAAGAAATTCTCAGTGGGGTTCATGTCAGGTGACGGACTGGTCAGGCAAAAACATTCACTTTTGGCCATTCGCTGTGTCTTTGGCAGCCCTGTTACAGGTCTCTTCCATGCTGTGCGGTGAGTTCTGAGACGTGGTTTTGATCTGAGCAGGTGAGGTGCTGAGGTTCATTTCACTGCTGCCGGCGGTGACATCATCAACATCCTGCTGCCAGCCATACATGCCCACGCCGTCACAGTTCACAGAGCAGGTGGCATGCTGGGAATCGTAACCAGTCCCTTTTGGCCTACACACTTTCTTCTTTTCTCCACTGTGGGCTCATCTCTCCATAAGCCTCTGACACAGGATTTTATATGTACTTTTTAGCAAATCTATAAATAGGATTTCTATTGTTTTTGTTATTGTTGTTGTTGTTGTTTTCTCAAGGCTTTACTACTAATTTGAATTTTGTTATAATGCGGTTTCAGTAAATTCAGTATGTGAAACATAATGATCTGTTTGTAATATATTCAACAAAGTTTTAACAAAGTTTTAATTTTTCCTTTCCCTATTCCGTGCTGTGGTTTTCGGTGGTTTTCATTGCTATATTTTTTTGGTGGTGTTTATTCAGATTTCCAGCCTGGCATTGGCCTATTTTAATTTATTCAGATTTCCAGCCTGGCATTGGCCTATTTTAATTTATTCAGATTTCCAGCCTGGCATTGGCCTGTTTTAATTTATTCAGATTTCCAGCTTGGCATTGGGCTGTGTTAATTCTTTACTGACACTGGCACTTTTTCAGTCCTCATGTTAATAACTGTAAAGTCACATCTTACATCAACTCCAAGGTTTGAATCTCAGCTCTGACAGGCAGCAACTGTTGGGCCCTTGAGCAAGGCCCTTAACCTTCTCGGCTCCAGGTGGGTCGTACAATGGTTGACCCGTTGCTCTGACCCCAGCTCACAAAGAAGCTGGGGTGTGTGAAGAAAATATTCGCTGTACTGTACATGTGTACATGTATAATGGCAAATGAAGCCATTCCATATGGCCTAGATCTTAATTTTTGCCTTAGATGGGGAGATAAATGTGGTTGTGGTTTTCATATGGCTCTCCAAACGTAAGTAAACAACTTTGAATTAAAGCTGATATTCTGAACCTTTATTTTTATGTTTTATTTCAAATCCAATATACTAAAATACAGAATAAAAAAATGTCACTGTCCAAATTACTTACAGACTGCACCATACATACAAGTGACCGACTTTCAACCCCTGAATACCTGGCCTTTAAATCTAGTCATGCACTGTTGAAGTTCCCACTTTTCAGTGGATGTGCTATACGATGCTCAGACAGAGCCCACAGAAATAGGATATGCACTGTTTCAATCTGATAACATGTAAGTACCCTCATCAGCCTGCGCACTCCACTACCTGCCCCATCGCTCACCCTCACATGTTACTCCTCTGGCTTCTCCTGTGCAGTGTAAGTATCGAAGCCTCTCGTCCGTCTAGTCCAGTACACCTCAGAGGATCGTGACGCACGAGAACCGTGAATGCGGGATGTAACGACCTGTGAAAGCTCTAAGCACCTGAAGAAAAAGCCCCAGAACAGAGTTTCAGCTGTTTCAGAGTTTCAGAGTTTCACCTGTTTCAGCCCTGACCGTCCTCCCATGAAGGAACCAAGGAAGTGTGGGTTTATCCCCTGGTGTGGTTGGAAAAGGGCAAGTGCAGAAGAACAGCCTTTCCTGAGTAGCTAGCCGCTTCCTTCAAGCCGAAGCCGATGCACTCTCTTCTCGCTCAGCTGCAGACAAATGCGAGGGGCTGACCTGTAGACGGGGTATTCAGTAACATACCTGTACAGACAGGCCTGCGTGTTGTGTGAGCATTAGCACACACCAGTGAATGGTTCTCCCTCATGATTAAACAGTGGATTGATGTTTCCCTGCTCACATATCATATTGCTAAGGCTAGCGAGACTGTAGTATCCAGTATTGTGCTGGAACATGGGAAACCTGTGTCACAGTAGCCAGGACAAAGCCTGCCCATCAACCCTGACACTTGCTGTGACATGCGACATGCTAATTAAAAGTGATGTGTGGCATGAAACTGTAAGGCACCGAAAGTTCCCAGTGCCAATAAAGGCAAATTCACAACATTCATTTTAACCTGGACTTTCCAACACTTATTCTCTCACAGTTAACAGCTGCTGTAAGAGTTTTTATATTTTTTATTATACCTTAAGGTGAGAACGTCTAGCAGAGCTGAATTTGACTCACTGTGAGTGTGAGAGTTAGTGAAGTCCACATTTGCCACCAATCTGACCCATGAAAACATCATGCACTGAAGCATCTGACCCATTTAAACATCACGTACTGAAGCATCTGACCCATATAAACATCATGTACTGAAGCATCTGACCCATATAAACATCATGTACTGAAGCATCTAACCCTTATAAACAACCCCTATACACATCATGTACTGAAGAATCTGACCAGTATACACATCACGTACTGAAGCAACTAACCCATATAAACATCACGTACTGAAGCATCTCACCCTTATAAACATCACATAGTTAAGCATCTCACCCTTATAAACATCACATAGTTAAGCATCTCACCCTTATAAACATCACATAGTTAAGCATCTAACCCTTATAAACATCACATAGTTAAGCATCTAACCCATATAAACATCACATACTTAAGCATCTAACCTTTATAAATATCATGTAGTGAAGCATTTAACCCATATAAACATCACAGACTGCAGGATCTAACCCATATAAACATCATCATGTTCAGAAGCATCTAACCCTTATAAACGACCTCTATACACATCACGTACTGAAGAATCTGACCAGTATACACATCACGTACTGAAGCATTTGGCCCGTGAAAGCTTCACACACCGAAGAAGCAGGGCTTCAGCGCAGCCTCCACTCTTGCACTGTGGTCCATGCTGAGTACTGCTGAGTACTGTGAGTACTGCTGAGTAGCAACCAATGCTACTCACAACTCTCCTCCACAACTTCTGTGTTTGAGCTAAAGTGATTCTAAGAATGATGCAAGAAATGTTTTATCACTTGCCCGTGTATATGAGTATGTGATATCAATGAGCTTTATAAAAATTGGATTAACATATTAACACAAAGAAACATATTGATACAAAGGAACATCTCAAAAGAATGTTCATACCTGAACAACTTCTTTGAACTACTGAGAAAATGTTCACCGGCTTTCTAGGTATATCTGCTGCTGTGTGAATCAAGTTCAGAAATGAAGCACTTTGAACTGGACTTGGTGATTCCATGTCCAAAGAATTTATGCCCTAGATTCAGCTGTATCCTCTGCCCGTGGTAATCGTTTAAACTCTAACTGAGGATTCATCAGTGAATTATAACAGGTTCATTGTTTTTCTTCATAAAACTGAGCTGAGTATTGTTGATTTGTGTATTGCAAGTGTCATTTGGAGATTTTTTTTTTTATTTGATAAATATGCTTCGTCACTATCATGCCTATTTTAGATTATTAGATTATTGTAATCATTCCAGTTAAACATGTTTTTATTTTTTTAGTGGTTTAAGGTCAGTTCAAGTCAAGTTGGGTTCTTTGTTATGTTCCCAGGATGTTTATATCACACATAAGGATTAAGTTAAATCTGCCATGTGGAAAAAGTTTCCTGTGTGTTTCTCACACTGTTGCACCACTGACTCATTGACATTCAAATCCTGTTCACTCAAAGAGCTTCAAGTAGCAAATAATAGTTTCAGACATTGAATTCCTCATACTCTTCCAGCCCTAGCATCCAAAATCCTACTCTGATGCATGTTTATTCATGGCTGCTATTCATATTAGTGCATGTTTATTCATGTCAGTAAAATGGCTTTACTGACCAAAAGAAAACACCTACCTCTGTTGCTGGAAGGAGCAAGCTGAGGGTTGTCAGGAGGTCTTCTTTGTTTTGCACCGGGGATGTGGGGCGGTGGCAAGCGGCTAATGTCGTCGCAGAGACTGCGTGAGACTTCTCCCTCCTGCACGCACAAGTCCAGTGAGCCATCGGGAGACAGAGAGAGAGTCGAGGAAAGGAACAGGGTAGAGGGAGGAGCACCACACGTAGCCAAGAGGGAGGGACAGAAGGAAAACAACAACAGGACAAAGGAAGAGGAGAAGAACTACAGGGGCAAATTCAGGAGACAAATGCAAAGGCAAAGTTCCGAAAAGGTCAGAGGGGAAGAAAGAAAGGATGGGAAAGAAGAGCTAGAAAGAGAATGAAAGGAATTTAAAAAGGTTATTGAGAGAGAGACGGTGGAAAAGAGTAAAAAGAGAAAGAAGAGGGAGAGAGACAGGGCAGAGAGACGGGGGGCAGAGAGACCGAGGGGCAGAGAGACCGAGGGGCAGAGAGACGGCTTCATTTTAAGACTGGGTGAGACATTAGAAAGACAGATGTCTATTACCTCATCGTTGTTAACATATTAACACAAAAGAACATCTCAAAAGAATGGATAGCAGGTTATGTATCTGTAACAAAGGATTCACACTTAACTAAAATCAAGCTAGTTTGTACTTTAATAACCGTATGACAGGAGCAATACATACAGTAGCATAAGCCTATTGGGATAACTGTGTTTACTGAGAATTGCTAATGTAATATTACACACTTTGTTTCAGACAGAGTGCTCACCCTAAATGATTTTGTGTTCATACCAGAAGAGGCCTCCATAAAGAATGGAATGCAGAATAGAAATAGTTGAGTGGTGTATGTTAAGAGAAAAGTCAACAAAATAGATGAGTCCCCCCCCCCCGTTACCACACAGTGTACATTTTACCCTGTTTTCTATTTGTTTTTTACCCTCTTTTTTTGATGGTTTACTCGGTTTGTTGGTTTGGTTTGTATTTGTTGGAAATGCTAGAATAACTCTGAGGTTACAAACCTGACAGCTTGTGTTCTGGCATTCTGTTTCACATATAATAGAAGAGGACATCATATGTAGAAGATGTTTTGAATGTAAAAGAATATCTGTCGCCCAGAACAAGCAAACATGTTCTAATGCACCATATTTGTCATTCGTGTTATTAATGGCAAGTGTTCTCAAAGCCCACCGTAGTCTCAGGGTGAGCACAGGAAGGCAGTTTGCCACAGGCTACTTTGATCATATCCACAGGAACAGGCCTCCCCATTTATCTTTTCTTCCACTGTCCTTGACTGATTTCAGTGGATGCTCTGGTATGGAAGTTGTGGCTAAAGTGAAGTCTGAGAAGAAGATAATGTAAAGTGTGCTTGTTCAGTGTACGTGAAGAAATGAGAAGTATGCAAGCTGACAAATGCTAAATAATGTGGTGTATAATGATTCTGTAAACCTCATGTAGTTCTATCAACAGCTAAGAAGAAAAATGTCTTGTAAAACAAGAGGTCAAGAGAGGTCACAGCTTCAGCTGGGTGGAATTTTCCCTTCTTGATATATCCCAGATACTCTCAAAAATAAATCAGTAAATAGAAAGCAATTAGATTTATTATGTTTTAGATCATGGAGGTATGGGTATAAAACTGAGACATATAGCTATAGTAACATCTAGTAACATCTAGATCTAGTAGATCATTGCTCTGAGAGACCTATTTTCCTTTATTGCATAACAGTGTTTTCTGATTACACTCTCCCTCACCAGCATCATCAGAGTAGTTTTAAGTGTATTTTTAAGATGGTACTAATAATAATGTACATACTGTATTCTATTACCAGTTTTATAATCCATTAGACAAATGATCCCTCACTGACGCTGAATCTGTTGCTGTTGTTTTTGCGGCCAGCCACTAGATGTCCTCGTTAACAAATTCATAAAAACTTCAAATACTGAGTAAATAAATGAGTTTGTCATAGTTGACTAATTTGAAATAACATTAACCTAAAATCGGTGTTTTGAGAAACTTTTTCTAAACGTGTCTCGGAAAAAATCCGTTTTCAAGGCCATGTAGTCCTATCACTTCCCTCTACGGCTGTATCTACTCAAAAACCTTTCCATAGCTGTGAACTCGCAAAGCGGAGCATATGAGAGTCAAGGAGTGAAATCTGATTGGGCCAAATATTAGCTTTAAGCGCTTTGAATACTTAAAGTACTGAGCCATCTGTGCAGAAGTGGAGTTTCATCAATCTTCTGTTTCATGCAACATTATCATGTGGTGGGGCTAAGAAACCCATCAGGTATTAACGTGTTGTGGTTTTGTATTTCTTCCGACAAATATTTTGAGATAGAAATACTGAATATTTGGGAGTGCATTCATGTTTTACTTTTCATAGTATATAGCACAAGGCTAAAATCTTCTCTCTCTTGATCATGGTGACCATGAGATAAGATTTCTTGTCGAGTAGGCTAAGATTTGATTTAGTATATTGGACACTTAATAGCTTGTCCGTAGCCAAACGTTTATAGTTATGCATATTGTATATTTGTATTAGCTTGTCAAGAACGTTAAATATTAAAAACCTCTACTAAAGTGTGTTAACGTATACTGCTGGTTTGCAAAAACACGTCGAATTTCATATGAAATTCACATTTCATATGAAAGAAAGCTCGAGTAAACTGTAGGATTTACACCTGCATCTAACAGCTTGTTGTTTATGCAATTCAAATACCCACCAACCCACAAACGGCGCGTTGTAGAACACGTGCATATACTATTACGCAATCCAACCGGAAAAAAAACAATACAGCCACGTGTATGCATGGGCATTGGTTCTTGCGCGACCAATCACAATATTGTTTGCCTCTCCGTAGACTAGTGGGCGTGTTTCGGATGTTGTAAAACATTTTCGGACTGTTAGTAATGTCATTTATTATATACACAAATGTGTATGGTTGTTTCTACATCAGTCTGAGATTATAGTCCATCTTTATTTAAATGATGTATGAGTTTTGTAATTATAAAATGCTATTCCACGATAAGAAATCGATTGCATACTTGCATGAGGTTGAAAAACAAACAAAGAATATTGAATTGTATGTAAGAATCTCAAAGATCATCTGACTTGTGGATGTTTTCAACATCAACTACAACCTCGTATATTTTTGGAATATAAATGTTTGTCTTAATCTTGGACTTTTATCTAGACTGAATATTGTGATATTTTGTATTTACGGCATTGCTTAATTTCATATATATGAATATAATCTGTTAATCGCCAAAGCAAACGTCCAGGCCGAATTTAAACAACACAATTAGTCTCATGTTGTACAAAGCACTAAACGTGACTGGTTTAATAAAACTTTATCTAGCAAAGACCCTCCCACGTTACTAGGGGAAGTGATGTCACAATATAACATTTCGGTTATACTGAGAAGATAGGAAGCCTGTGACAGCTGGACATTAGCAAATTTGAAGTGGATAAAATCCGCTCCCATCTTCATTAAAGGAAGGGAAAATGAAAATCAAACTTGCAAGAGCATAATATACAGACATTAAGCTTTTGTCCGAGGCTAATATTGTGACATTTTAGTTACTGGTGTATTAGAAAAGTGATGGTGAAAACTGAACTCTGTCGGAGGATCCGAATTCTAATCAGGGATTCGGGGGGGTTGGAGTAGCATAAAGTAAAAAGGATTGTCAACGGCTTTTTATTAAACAACGTGATTTTTTGTTAGGTTACAAGTTGTCAGTTCTGAGGAATTCATATTAATTTCAATAGTTAGACCATTAGCTAAGTGTCATCACAGCAATGGAGCTCCGAGTGGGCAATCGATACAGACTGGGCAGAAAAATTGGAAGTGGCTCTTTTGGTGACATTTATTTGGGTGAGTATGAATTTTAGTTCATTAACAGCTAGCTAGCTAGCTGGCTAGATAACTATGTTAGCTAACTAACTACATGGGATGTATTCGATTACGTGAGCTACTGAACTAGCTAACTTGTTAGGTTAGCTCATTTGTGTTCGAAACAGGGGTTTAGTGTGGGGATAGTTAGCTAGCTAAGCCACATTAAGATGCTTCCTCTCAGAAAATAACCTATCTAGAAATAACTTGCTTTTTTGTTACTAAGTTAGTCGGCCAACCAGGTAATTGGCTTGCTAAGGATATGTGAAGATATGTAGCTCGGTATGTCTGGCTAGCTACCTAAACTCAACACTGACACTTCAAATGACAGCAAGAGGAATGGTAACGTTAGCTAACTTGCTAGCTGGTTGAAAACTATGAGTGAAAAACACTAAGCTTGCTAGCTAGCTAGTTTGACCATAGAGTTGTTCTTGTACATCTAACAAGATGTAACGTTTGCCTAGCTAGCTAGCTAACAATTTCCCCATGAAGTACTTTATAATTTGATCATTGTACCTGCCTTTAAAGTTTGTCATTAAGCTTTGAAGGCTGTTTGTTTAAGATATCAAAGCTTAATATGACAGATTGTGTGTGTGTGTGTTCGTGTCAAGTGACATCTGGAGCCGTGTTGGCTTTAACCCCATCCACGTGCCCAGTCTTACTGATGAACCCAACTAGTTTACACAACAGAAGTTCTGATGTGGTTCTTCATTATTTGGGACACAACTCTGTAATCCTTATAGAGGGTTTACCTGTTTAGACAGGTTTTAAGAGAAATCCAGAGGCCCATGGCTCGTGTCAGCACAGCTGATTTCAGTGTTGAGGAGACAAAGTACTGTGTCACTTATGAACACATACATGTGATATTTCTGTAAATGGTGCAAAGTGTTTTTTCTGACCAATGGAAGGGATGGGGAAACAGTGATTTTAAATGTCAGCGTTTTGACTTAAGTTAGTGTCTGGAAACCAGCAGATTTTATAGATATGCATTTATGAAGTCAAAGATAGTAACACTAGTTATTCATCAAAAAAATGTATTCACTTTTGTAGGAATGACATCTTGTTCCATATTGCAACTTATGATTGGTGCCCAAAAGCAGCCTTGGGCTATATAGGTTATATCTTAAATATAGCTTATGTCTTAAATATAGGTTATATCTTAAATATAGTTTCAGCCTTAGTCTTGAAAACAGGACAGTTTGGAATAAAAACAAGCAAGTTCAGTGTTTTTGATTCAGGTTGCGTGTTTTTTGTTTTTTGTTTTTTTTTTTTAGTTATTTATATGCTTTGTCATATTTTTTCCTTTACCATCTGGCCAGTGCAGTGGTTACATTAGTAGCAACATTGACAGACATGTTTATTGCATTTGTATAAAAATAAACAGAGCTATGCCATCTTGAATTTAAATGGTGCTTTAGAAACATCAAGCAGAACTAATTTGATGTGACCTGTTTATCTACGTTTGTTTCTTAATATGCTTCATTTATACTTAAATGCTACATGTGGCTCATTTTGAAATGAGCTGTATATGAAAGTGTAGAGGTTTACTGTACGAGTATTTGAGAATTCGTGTTGCATAGAACTCCAGTGTAAGTTCATGTAGTGGTTGAGTAAGAAATTTCCATCAACCTGGTACAATGGCATATGGTGTTTTGCCCTTATTAGGCAGGAGTGTCTCATCAGAGCTGTTGAAGGAAATATCAGTTTGCTTTCGTGCGAGGCTTTGTGTTCACTTCCCTCTCAATGATTTCATCATGTCACAGTACTGCAAATGAACTTTTGCAGTACTTATACACTCCATACATTCTGCACTTTTAATAGGTTTGTCTGTCAAGTATAAATGCATTTAGTTTTGATCAGGATTTACTATTTACTTTCTTTCTCTTTTCTCCTTTACTTCAACCCATATGTTTATGCGCAGTTTTCTCAAACTAAACCTTAAAAATGAGTATTTCTGAACTTGAACTTCAAATTGATACAGTCAGAGTTCGTTTTTATTCACTTATACATGTCAGATTTATGCTGGGCGGGGGTGTCTCTTTTTTTTTTTTTTTTTTTCTGTCCGGTTCCTGAATGTTCTTTGACGATTATTTTAACAAGGCAAACGAGGAATAAATTGCATGGATGAGGTAGAGAGATTGGTTTAGATGTTAGCTGCCTTTTGTGTGTGTTGTTGCTGATGGGGAAATGGCCATCATAAGATCAAGGTCCCTATGCATCACGCATCTCAATGTCAGTGTTCTAGTATCGTATTAGTTGGCATGCAGAAGGCAGAAACTGGACCCAGATCAGTACTGCTGCTCCCTCTGCAGTTCCTGGTTGTTGCAGATGGTGTGTGTGAAACAGGAGTTGGTGGGTGTGGTTCTCTTTGACTTTATGCTTAGCAATTATTGTTTAATAACTAGTCATCTATGTTTTTCCCTCTCCACTTTTTTGATGCAGATAGGATTATTTTTTGTTTTCTTTGTTGCTTGAAAGCATCTAATCTTGTAAGATGCGTACATGTCTGTCCGTATGCTTGAAGACTGTCCATTCATCAAATAAGCCAAGAACACCTTACCAGGCACCATCTTGTCCAACCATGGTGCCTGGTAAGGTGTGCCATTACTTAGTAATCTCATACAGAGACGTTTTCCCACCTTGCCACCTAGTCCATGATTGCTCACTGTATCGACTCTGTCATTGCTGGGTTTTCCCAGCAGGACATTTCCCTGCAGGTGTACCGTCTATCCACACAGTGATTCCTCAGTCAGAATCTCAGTTTGCCCTCATGCGCTACTCCGGCATTCAAGAGCTGTTCGCTTTGTGGTGTGAAGTGCTGCTTTTTTTAAATATGATTCCTGAAAGCATGTACCTGTTGTTTTGCCTCATATGGTAACAGCTTCTTTTAATCTTTTTTTGAGGGTGGGTGGAGGAGGGGGCTCTTATTATGTAATGGGGTGTGTTTGTTGCCTGTATGTAGAGTGGCCCTGTAGCTGTGCTTTGCCGCCAGATAGCAGTGTTCTGTTTACATTGCCCTTAGATGGGTCTCTGCTTGCTCACTATTTCAGCAATGTTGAAATGAAAAGGATCACTGCCTGTTGCCTTATACCTATTGTGATGAACCTGTAGCTCCTAGTCAGGGTAGAAGCTTGTTATGACTTGTTTATCTAGCTTCTGAGGAGGTATTTGCATTGGAAACGCCTACTTTCACTGCAAACCGGAGTAACAAGTTTTTGAGTTTCTGATATGTCCTCTACTCCCATTTATTTCACAGACTGATTTTTTTTTTTTTTTTTGACATTGCGGTGATCAATGATCAATAGTTCAGTGATCAAACTTGAGTAACTTCTTGCCATTGTCCACCGTTATGATTAATTAAATTTGTGAAATTATATATTTTGTTTTAAAAAAAAAAATTCTAGAAAAAAAAAACTAGAATTTTAGTTAACCAACTTCTTCTAAAACATTACTTCTGTAGTAGAACAGTGAAGCTGGGTACAAGCCTTTTCATTATTGAAACTTCTGTTTAGTAACAGCTAGCCTAAATTAGGGGTGCAACAAATCGTTGACATGGTCAACCACAATCAGACCAAGTAATTTAACTTCATTTTCGATTAGTTGGGCAAATGCATTTTTTGTTTGTGTGTTTGTTTGTTTGTTTGCTTCTCAACCAAATACTGGCAGAGTGGGAGCAGTTCGGTCTTAACTCAGCCAAATAGGTTATGAACATTTGCAAACGTAGCCTGGCATGGGAGCACACGGTTTATAGTGATTGACCAAAAAAAATGATATTTGCTTATTGTACTGTTGGCAAACCTTTAACTAGCTAAACTAGCTATCTATCTATCGTACTTGGCTCAAACGATTGTTCAAGTTAGCAATCTGATTGATTTGACAGTTATAAGATGTCCAGTGTTGATTACAGTCAGTTGCATTTAGTAATGGGAGATTTAATTAGTTGTCTTACGATAACAGGAGTCTGAAAACTAGTTAATTATGCAAGGGATGAATTATTGTCACCGAAATATGCTTTGGGACAGTTTTGGGAAGGTGATGGAAAAAGTAAGTTGGAATTATGATTATAACTTGAGTGCTCTGCTATAAATGTGTAATTTTGTAAGCAATTTTGTTTGTTGATATTATTAATTGTATTGTATTATCAGTTGCACAAAAGATTTTGACATTATGTATGTCTTTGGTTGCCCTGCTTTCTAAATATTGGCCTCAGCCATTAAAAATCACCAATCAGTCAACCACTAATAAGTTATGCTGGAGTATCTGAACAGGCGAGTTGGCTGTCTGGATGATCAATACTTGTCTCTGTGAATTAGTTAGCTAGCTAACTAGCTAATGTTAAAAATGCCATGTTCACGTTATGAGTTATAACATTTGTTTTTATTATTCTTATTAAAACTATTGAACACACGAGTTGCATGGGAATAGAAATAGCAGTAACTATGCAGATTAATGCAGATTAATTTCAGATTCTGTACTGGTGAGTTTTTGTTTTTCTGGTGAGTTTGTTGATGAATAAAGTAATGTATCATAGTGCTTAGGGTTGTACAATGTGTGGCTAGTGAGCACAAAAAAATCAAAAGCTCCTTTGCATATCAGTTCTGGGTTGCGTTTTGTTTTGGTATTGTTCAAACTTTTTTTTGGAGGGGAAACGTGACTGTTTTTACGACTGTCACCTCTTAATCCAGAAAATGGATTTAAACAGGGGCAACATTTATTTAGAACACTTTTCAATGTTCACATATCTACACAGCCTTCTAGAATCATGAACAAAAAATGTAGATTTTGTTTTATGGAGTATTGGAGTTTAAAAGGGTAAAGGTATGTCTTTATAACAAATTCAGTCTGAAGAGGAGCTGAGCATAGAATTGAACAATGTTCGTCTTTCCCTTGTTCATTTCTTTCTAGATGTAGATGGATGGTTTGAATTGATTAGCGGAAAACTACTGTAGTTTTATTGCTTATTTTTGGCTTTAAATATTGACAGTTAAGATCCACAATAACATTTCTAAGCAGATCTTATTTCATTGGAGTGTTGTCATTGCTTTTTACTTGGAGAATCTTTTCATGCAAAGTGCATGAAATTATTGTATTTACATTCAGTATCCCAGTGTCTTCCTGAGTGTTTACATTCAATACCCCATGTTCCTGTGTGTTTACATTCAATACCCCATATTCCTGTGTGTTTACATTCAATACCCCATGTTCCTGTGTGTTTCCTCTCCTACTACAGGAACAGACATCTCAGTTGGGGAGGAAGTGGCCATCAAGCTGGAATGTGTAAAGACCAAACATCCTCAGCTCCACATCGAGAGCAAGATCTACAAGATGATGCAGGGAGGAGGTGATGCACAACCGCTGTGATTTTTAAATCCGAGCAAGAAGACTGTAGCTTTATATCACCTACAATATAATCTCTATGATGTACTTTCACCCTTGCAGTCGGTATCCCCACCATAAAGTGGTGTGGTGCAGAGGGAGACTATAATGTGATGGTGATGGAGCTGCTGGGGCCTAGTCTGGAAGATCTCTTCAACTTCTGCTCCAGGAAATTTAGCCTGAAGACTGTTCTGCTGCTGGCTGACCAGATGGTGAGGTGGACAGACGAACAATAAAGCTGGGCAGGAAATAGGTGTTGGACTCACAGCAGGAAAAGACTCAGAAGTGCCTAAGCTTTTAGAAAATAATTGTTTGTAGGCCTTATCCTTATGGAAATTATTAGCTCGCCAGTGTCTAAGGCCCAGGCAAATTGGTCCGTTTGCATAATATGCCTTGGTGTGTCACTGTGAGGCAAGATGGATGTGTCTAGTCAAAACAAACTTAAAACAAACTTAAAACCATCTCTGGTGTTTTTTCAGGACTGCAGCAAGATGGCACTGTTAATGTTTTGGTCATCTAGCTAACATTTTGTGTTTGCCGCTTACTATATGGTATGTAAGAGTGCAAAAAACGAACCAACGTTGTGGACTGGTTTTTTTTGTTTGTTTTTTTTTAATTTTTTTTTATTGTCTGTAATTCAAAGGGCTCCTTATCTGTTAATCTCATCTGTGCAGCCCTACCAATGTGCAAGAACACAAAATGTGCATCGTCATGTTTTGAGGTGTTCGGTGGCTTTTATTATTATTATTATTATTTATTAGTAAAGAAAAATCCATGTGGCACACTGGCAGCCACAGTCATCTTCAGAGGAACATGTTTGACAAAATATCATCTTAAATGAGCAAAGAGCACACGTAGACATTAATTCCTGCTTACGGAGCAGTTTTTTTTATTCTTTTTAATGGTTTTAAAGGTTTGTTACTCTGCTTCCTTAGTAATGTTCTGTTTATTGCATGAAGGAATTGCCCCCATTTTGGTCCTCCATGTCTTGACGCACATTCTCTCTCCAGATCAGCCGTATAGAATACATCCACTCCAAGAACTTCATCCACAGGGACGTGAAGCCTGATAACTTCCTGATGGGCCTGGGGAAGAAGGGCAACCTGGTCTACATCATTGACTTTGGCTTGGCCAAGAAGTACCGGGATGCCCGCACCCACCAGCACATCCCCTACCGCGAGAACAAGAACCTGACGGGCACCGCCCGCTACGCCTCCATCAACACCCACCTGGGCATAGGTAATGCGTACCCTGTCTCTCACTGCTGCTGCTCCCACCTGCGGCTGGCAGGATGTGGGATTATAAAGACGTATCATAAAGCATCAGAAGCAGTGGTAATCTTGAAGTAGGTGTAGAGTCTGTTTAGAGACGTCTGTGGTTTTAATTAGTAGCTGTACTGGGTTTGTTTTTCCATTTCCAGGTTTTGGGATGTTCTTTAGATGCAGAGGGACTAATTTGGCATCTTTAGGCTTAAGTGATCATGTGTGTATCTTTGTCCTGTAGGAAACAACAGTGTGTGTGTACACACGTGCAAATACTGGCTTGATATGACATGACTGCTGGTCTCTGAGCCCTTCCGTGTGTGTGTGTGTGTGTTCGTTCTTGTATGTGCTTTCAGAGCAGTCTCGGCGGGATGACCTGGAGTCTCTGGGCTATGTGTTGATGTATTTTAACCTGGGCTCACTACCATGGCAGGGCCTGAAGGCTGCCACCAAGAGACAGAAATATGAGCGCATCAGTGAGAAGAAAATGTCCACTCCTATCGAAGTGCTTTGCAAGGGCTATCCATGTATGTAACTTCCTTACTCCTCACACTGTGGTTTTTGCCTCCAAATACGAGATCCTCAGTAAGTGTGTGTGTGTGTGTGTGTGTGTGTGTGTGTGTGTGTGTGTGCACCTGCAGCTGAATTTGCCACATACCTCAACTTCTGCCGCTCACTACGTTTTGATGACAAGCCGGACTACTCATACTTGAGGCAGCTCTTCAGGAACCTGTTCCACAGACAGGGATTTTCATATGACTACGTGTTTGATTGGAACATGCTCAAATTTGTAAGTACAGTTTGCACGTTGGCTGTGTGTGAATTCTGTACCGTTGTGGCTGTAGCTGTGACGGAGGTGCTCCATGACTGTGAATGAGGTGGTGGGTTTGTTTGCCTTTTGTTGTCTTGGTGGTGACCTAAAGTGCCTACAGTGTTTTAAGTTCGTCCTTTCACATCGCTGTTCTCTCTAAGGGTGCTAACCGTGCAGCCGAAGACGCCGAGAGAGAGAGGAGAGACCGGGAGGAGCGGCTCAGGCACAGCAGGAACCCTGCTGCCCGAGGCATGCCGTCGGCCTCGAGCAGAGCTCGCGCAACGCAGGACGGAGCACCTCCCACGCCCTTAACCCCGACCTCTCACACGGGTGAGAAGGCACACGCACACGGTTTCACCTTTTGTTGTACTAGTTTATATTTGAAAGGAGTTGCCCTCTTTAATTGTCCAGTGCCACTGTATGGGTTGTTTATTATGCGCATAAATCTTTGTTCATGTGTGTCTCAACGTTGTTTATATGGGGTTTTGCTAGCGAACACGTCGTCCCCGCGGCAGGTGTCCGGCGTGGAGCGGGAACGCAAGGTCAGCATGCGTCTGCACCGCGGGGCTCCGGTCAACGTCTCGTCCTCAGACCTGACAGGACGGCAGGACACCTCCCGCATGTCCACCTCACAGGTAGAAGCTGGCCCCACCCTCGACACACCCGCAGGACGCTCCAGCCCCAACCCGCCGCCTGCGTGAGCCTTTGAGCAACACGGAGAAATCCTTAATAAAATCTAGTGTCAACCTAACTGTGTGTCTGGATGTGCTTAGAGTGTTATGGCTGGTAATGGGAAGCAGTTCTGTGATGCCTTTTAAAATGAGCTGGAGCAGTTTATCATGTCCTTAAACAGGGTTTAGACATACAAAAGTCGTCTCCACTCATGGTCTAGCACAGCTCAGTACTATGAGTGTGGATGTACATTTAAGGGATGGCAATCATTTGAAAGCTTCTTGTTTCATTTATAAACATGGTTTGATTTATTGGTTGAAGGAGGGACTGGCATTTTGGTTTTTTTTGACAAAGTTGATATAATTTTTCTGACATTTCTGAAGAAATTTGGCAAATTCTTCAGATTTTTCTATCCGTTTCCATAAACCATTTCACAAACTTTGAGTATTTTATATTGTCTCTGAAATACTTATTTTTGCACAGCTTTTGTCTGAAGAAATTTCTGTTCCCTAAACCAGTGATGGGAACCGAGCAAGTACTATAACATTGTCTCTCTTCACCTCAGAATAGCATTCCCTTCGATCATCACGGCAAGTAGCTGCTCACCATGTCCTTGTTTGAAGGCAGCAGCACCAAGTAAGTTTACAGTACATATCGGTTGATTTGGCAAAAAAAAAAAGTATCGACCCAGACATTTGAACCATGTCACAATAATAAATGTATGTGAAATATTAACTGGTGTTTTGCTGTTCTAATTTTACATTCAGACTACATGTCCCAGAAGCCTCCACTCTGCAACATGGAATACAGTGGTTGGCCCACCTGTACATGGCTGGCTGACGGCTCTTCTCTTACACCTAAAAAAAAAAGCAGGGAAGTCGCACTCCTCAATCAACAAAACCAAAATGGTTCAGAAGCTACTTGGACCTCTTTAAGGCTTTGCCTTTTGCTTTCTCTTCTGACTCTTGCTTTCTGTCCTTTACACTCCAATTTATACAGCATATGCACACACAGTCTTGTGATTGTGAGGTCACGTATCTTAAGGAGATGTCTGTAGACTGGCGCAGCAGTGACTGAATGAGCCAGCCAAGCTCCAGTGTGCTCAGCACTGGAGTCTCATTCGTACTAGTGCTTTCTCTATACTTTCATACTGCTGCATAAAGTCTTTCATCTATAACATGTGATTTTAAGTTTTTACATCAAAGCATAGGTATTCATTTTCTGATTTGGATCAGTTGGTGTAGTAGTTTCATATTTTTTTTTTCAATCTTTTTCTATGACCTGTTTTCCATAACGGGCTCCATATCTGTTCATGTTGAGTTTTTATTTTACCCAATACTACCAATTCAAATTATTATTTTATTAGATTTTGATAGCCCTTCCATTTAACTGGTGAGAGTTGAAATGGGTTCCTATTACATAATGTTGGACAAACCACTAAGTGGCCAAAAATCTCCATTTCCCAGTTAGGATAAATCTTTCCCTCTCCCATCATTCAGTGGGACCTAGTTGAACTCTCTAGTTGCTTTGTTTTTTGGGTTTTACTTTGGGGGGGGGGGTGGGCAGGGTTACGAGCAGGGTTACGCCACCAGAGAGGTTCTGGACGTAAAAAATG